>VXAB01003282.1:229-15193 GCA_013399175.1 Odontophorus gujanensis | reverse complement strand
GTGGGGGGGGGGGGAGCACGAAGGAGCGGGCGTGCCGACGGTGCCGCAGCACGGACCTGAGGAAAGGGGTATCAGGGTGCAACGGGCACGGGATGACTGCGGGATGCGGTGGGACAGAGGGGCAGAGAAAACTCATCCCCGGGGCAGGATGGAGACGTGGGGAGCGAGAGTCCACGGCGGCTCACGGTGGCCGGGTGGGCGGATGGGGCGCACGTGGGCAAGGCGCAGCATGCCGCCATCCCCAGGTGCAGCTGGGATAGGTAGAAGGAAAAGGGGGGCCCCGGCTACCTCTCCACGGCAAATCTGGCCGGCTTCTTCCTCCCGGAGTACACCCTGCCCTGCCCGCCTGGGAGGAGCAGGGACACACAGGCAGCCCGGACGAGCAGCACGACCAACATGCCAGCGGCTCCAGCGGCACGCTCCCAGCGCTGCCTTCCTGCCTGCCTCGCGGCACGGGGCGCCTACCGCATGCTGGCCCTTGGCCCTGCTCCTCCTCCCGCCCGCCGGGCCGGGAACAATGCGGGGGGTGGAGGGAGGCAGAGCGGGGCGCGTCGGGGGGCCCCGATTTTCCTCTGCCCCAGCGCGGGGGAACGCGCGTGGGGATGCTCGGGCCGAGCCTCGCACCCTCGCCGCCCTTCGGCCTCAACGCCACCGACCTTCTCCTCCTCCTCCCCAAGGGAGGGGGTCCCCGCTCTTTGGAGGGGGGAGAACGGAGCGCGACGTCCCCCCTCGCTTTCTCCTTTCCCACATCTGGCAAAGATCCGGGCTGGCCTCTCCCCACCCCTCCTCCTCCTCCTCCTGGCGGCACTGGGCTGCCTTCCCAGCCCTGCACGGGGACCCACCAAAGAGGAGCACGCAGCAGATAGAGGAGCCAAAGTGCAGCGGGGAAGGGCGCGGCGAGGGGCTCCGTGGGGGCTGAAACCCCTCGGGCGAGAACCACCGGCCGGGGCTGAAGCGAAGGTAAAGGGCAGGTAAATGATTGATGACATAGAGCAAAGGGCAATCCCCGCACAGAGCAATGGGGTGACCCTCTGCCTGCAGCCCCAAGCTTCCCCCTGCAGCATCACCAAACGTGGGGAAGCTAGGAGAGCGGCACCTGCCGTCCCGGGTTTGCTTTTAGGGAAAGGAGAAGGGCTAAGCACGAATCCTGAGCCCTCCAGCAAAGGGAAGGTGCCTGTGGAGGGTCACAGTTTGCTTTCCCCATCCCGAACACCACAGCCTGCTCCAGGCAGATTGGATTCCTCCCGCACCTAGGGCTTGCTCAGCAGCTCAGGGCTGCTGGAACACACTTGCCTTTAGGATGATGCGCACATCTCTGCTGCCGCAGAAAAAGAAGTATGCAGGGAAAAACTTGTGTTAGCACGGGGCCAGGATGTTCACATGCACGTGCAGCTTCTGGAGCAAAAAGCTCAGCTGCATAGGGAGGGGGAAGGACCCATCCTGGGGTCCTGTGCCCTTCTCTCCTCTTCTGGTGACCCAGAGCCTCCCAGGCCTGGGATAGGACCTGGGGAGGCCCTGTTAACCCTATGGGTTCACACAGGGAAAAGGGAAGCAGGGGGGCTCCCCAGCCCACTCGTGTGCCTTTTGGCAACTGCTCGGCACTCAGGGCAGGAGCAAGCCAGGGCTCAGGCGGCTCGGAGCCAAATGGAGGCCAGGAGGATAATGATTAATCTACGTTTTACACTCAGAGAATTGGGGCTAGGACCCCAGCCTCGACAGAGCCCGAAGTGACTGCACCCTTGCAGCTCCCAGCTGCGTGCTCCCTGCCCCTGCTGCATCAGGGAAGGCAGGAATCCCGAGTACCTGTCATGCTTAGTGGAGCAGGGCAGCGCCAGCACACGCCTTTCCGTTCGGACTACTTTATTTGGTAAAACTCAGACTCCACATCTGACTGAGCTTCCCAGAAATTCCCTCCCTGAGCGAGCCAGAGGTGCTATGGAGAGAGAGGAGTGTGCCATCCCCCTCCGCTTCCTTCCTCAGGTGCAGAGAAATGCTCCGGGCCCTCAGATCATACCCACCCCACACACCTCCTCCAGCCCTCACATTCGAGCCAGCTTCACTTCCTCTCCCAAAAACAATCAAGAACCCAACAAACAAACCCACAATGGATCAAAAAGAATCAAAAATGAAAGCAGGAAAAAAAAAAAAAAAAAACCAACAACAAAAAAATTGAAAGACAATAGCAAAGCGTGACCCCAGGCACAGGCACTGCTGTGGGTTGCCCAGCGACAGCAACCAGCAAAGCCCAGCTCTGGTCGAGTCCGTTGGATCAAGGAATCCAAGCTGGCAACAGCACGGTGCCCCCGGATCCCTAACAAGCCACTCCCCTTCGGACACCTCCACTGCCAGCGGTGAGTGCAGCCAGGCAGGGGAACCCCTTGCTCTACACGGTGTCAGGGAAAAACCCTAAATCCTGCTAGTGGATGCGGGTCAGCTCCTCCACGATCTTGATCAGGTCGTCCACGGTGGCCTCCCTCTTCATACCACTGCCATCGTCAATCTGCAGAGAGAGAAAAGGCATCAGAGCATGGAAACATCTGCAGGTGCCAGAGAAATAGGTTAGGATTTAGCACAGCCTCGATTTCTGAGCAGGGTCACCCCTCTCACCTGTAGGTTTGCCACCACCTCCTGCATCTTGGGCCTGCTGATGTCCAGGAAGCTTTCAATCAGGTCACCATCAATGAACCCTGTAGCTGGCTCTGTCTTGCGCTCAGTGTGAAATGATCTCCAGGTGGCACTGTCAAGGAGCCAAATCCACATGGAGTGACATCAATCCCATACTGCGTCCTGAAAAAAACCCCTCTGCTGGGCAGCCAGAGGGAAACTGACCACGCTGCCTCACAGAATTTGTCTAGAAAATAGCCCTAAAAAACGTGGCAAGGAAGATCTCAAGAACTCGGCCTTACTGCATGCAGTTCCTCAAGCACAGCCAGCTCCTGGGATCAAAGGGAAACCAACATTTGCTGCAAAGCCCAGTTTGTCCTCAAGCCCTGCAAAATGTGCTTCGATTTACAAGACAGCCCCCAGCACCCACGGGCATGGGCTCCCAGCTGCACCACGGAAGGATATAAGGAGTGCTCAATCTTGCCCACGCTCTTGATGACTTTATTCAGCCTGTTCTGCATGTCCAGCAGGAGGTTGTACCAGCTCTCTGACAGCGAAGTCACCAGTCCTGCAAAGGAAAATACGGCAGCGGGAGTTCAGCATCTTGCAGACCCTAAGACCACAATGCTGCAGCTGCCAGCAGGTAGAGAACAGCAGGACTGCAGCTGGAGGCTGCTGCCTGACAGGGCAGGGACAAGAAGAAGAAGAGACACAAGGAATCTCCTGGCCAGGGTGCTCCCTGCCCCTCACCTATCATGCCGTTGACCGTGCCGAAAAGAACGGAGCCCTGTGTTGGCGTGGACGTCTCGCCCAGGTTCTGCATAACCAGGGACCCGTGACAGAAGACATTGACAAACTCTCCCAGGTGGGACAGCCCCACCTCCTGCAAGTGCTGGCGCTCCTCATCAGTCGTGGCGGCACTGAAAGCCAAAGCACTCGGCTCAGTCTGTGCTGGGGGCACAGGTGAGCTCCCCCGATTCTCATCTCAGAGCTGGGCATGTTTCTGCCCATCTTCCTGCCCAACACACGCCTCTAACTGTGATGCAGGGCAGCAGGGCCTGCTGCTACAACCCCCTCACTGCCAGCCCACCTGTCCTTCTGGCACACGAACAGGTTGAAAGCATTCTCTGCTCCCAAGAAGTTGTCATCGTCCAGGATCTCTACGGCACTCATCCAGTTTGGATTGAAGTCCCGGGCAATCTGGAAAGGGACAAGAGGAGAGGCAGTGGAGCGTGCAGATGGTCTGTGCTGTTATCAAACACCTTCATCCCACTCAGCAGCCCCATTTGTGAGTGAGGCACAGGATCCAGTCTGACCTCTCTACTGAGCAAAAGGCACAAACACTGCCTCTGTGGAGATGGTGCTGGCCTAAGCTGCCCTTGGGTGATGCCAGACCATGCTACTGTCATTCTCACAAGTGCACAGATGGCCCCAGCACCCAGCCCGACCCCCAGCTACTGTGCATCTGCTGACAGATGCAGCCATGGTCTCAGTAAGCCACCCTAACTGCACAGTGTGCTGTCTGGGCAGCTCTCCTCTCCTGGCAGGCACTCAAAGCCTGCACTTCCCAAGGCAGTTGACACACAGCCCAGCTTCACAAAAGCCTGGGATTTGTCACTTCAAGAAGCACAAGGTTCTGTTTAAAAGAACGCCATCAGGTAACCCTGTTCCCTGTGCATAACCCTACACCCTTGTCTTCAAAGGGCTGGTGAGGTGGGCTGTGCCAGGCTCCTCCATTTACCACCTTCAACACTGTTGCCCTTGCCTGAAGCCTATTGGAACAAGTAACGTGGGTTCCCAGCACCCCTCTGACCACGTGAACGTACTTCCTGAAGGATATACCCGTTGAAGCCCCAACGTTTATAAAACTAAGTTGTCTCATTCTATCATTTAGTAGCTTGATACCTTTACAGTAGCTTGAAACCATCACACCTGTGGTTCAGCCAAAACTCCTTGTGTTGATGGCTGGCAGAAAACACACAGTATCTCTGGAATTGTGTGCTAAATTACAGCATCTTTCTATGCACTTGACGTGGCGGGAGAAGTGGAAATCTCTTCCATCCTAAATGGCTCTATGATTCTAAGTGGCATGGCCTAGTGACGGGACTCAGCAGTCAAGCTGACAGTTGGACTTGATGATCCTGAAGGTCTTTTCTGATCTAAACGACTGTGAATCTAAGGCTGTCCAGCAGCACTGATACCTCTTCAAAGTTTCCCTCCATGGGCTTGTAGGCGAGGAGCAGGACAGAGCGCATCAGATCTCCCACAAGGATGAAGTCTCCCTTGGTCTTCAGGTAGAGTGCCATGATGTTGTTGTAATGGTTGCACTCCGTGCGCAGCTCCTTCTCGGCTGTCCACTCGTACAGGCGCACCTGGAGGAAGGGGGGGACGAGGTTCTGAGCTGGGACTGACGCCTATGCCAGCCAGGACGCGTCCCCACAGCTGACAGCCACACGGCTGGAACAGCTCCCAGTTCTGACACATGCTTGGGAAGGAAGCTGAGGTCTCCCGAGGGCCCTACCGTGCTGTTGATGCTGGCTAACAGCTTTCCGTTGAACTCCACCATGGAATACACAGCTCCCTTCACCTCCTTCTCAGCCAGGCTTTGCAGCTTGCCTGCAATCAATCCACAGCAAGCCCAGTTATTTGCACCGTACTCCCAGGGCCAGCAAACTGTGGAGGGTTCACACAAGCTGTTCTAAGCAACACTGTTCTCACTAGTAACTGCCTCAGAGGATCTGTGGGCAAGCAATACAGGAAACAACAGAAAGCAAATCCCAGAATGTGGCTCTGGTGAGGGATTCCTGGGCTTCTCTGGCAGCTGGGGAGGAGAGGACATGATGTGATGGCCCACAGCAGGGTGACAAATCCCTACAGAACCTGCCTGGATCTCTCTAATTGCCTTCAAGCAGCTGGACGTGTCCAGACAAGAAGCCTTTGCTCTTACCATCAGAGTAGTGGAAGACGACGATGCGGCCCTGCTTTGGCTCTGCCTCCTCAGGATACACCATGGCAGTTCCCACTATGAAGTAGGTGTTTGGGTCTTTGCCGAGCTTGCAGGAGACCAGGCTAAGGGCGTACTCGTTTTGTAGAAAC
The DNA here is from genome assembly GCA_013399175.1 of Odontophorus gujanensis. Lineage (NCBI taxonomy): Eukaryota > Metazoa > Chordata > Aves > Galliformes > Odontophoridae > Odontophorus > Odontophorus gujanensis. Next base: position 9,493 of record VXAB01003282.1, on the reverse strand, counting down.
TGGTGAGCATGAAGCACTGTTGCAAAGAGGGAAAGGCAGAAACAACTGGGTCCCTTGGGTGCCAGCAGGCAGCACCCCCACGCACAGGCAGAGCAGCTTGCCTAGGAGCAGCTATAAGCTCAAAAACTGAACAAGGTGCAAGGTGTGGTGATCCCCTCACTACCTTGTGCCATCAACCATTACACCTCAAACCTATGCCCCTTGGCTGATGACAGAGAAAAAGCACTCCTACTAAGGGAACACGTGAGATCACAGCCACATGCTGGCAGGCACTCAAGCAGAGTTTGGGCAGCACGTGGGGCTGGTACCTTCGAAAGTGTGCTGATCGATGATGAGCAGGTTGTGTACCTCCACCTCCTCTCCAAAGGATGTCTCGTGTGGTGCTGTGCTGCTGGAGAACAACTTGCTGGTGCTCACGCTGCTAGACAGGGCCTAGGACATAGAAAGTTGTGTCACACCCTCATGCTACTTGGCATGTACATGCGGGTTGAGAAAACTGGGGACCAGTGGGACGGGTGGGAGAGAAGGAGCAACACCCAAAAGAAAGGTGAGCAGACAGAAGAGTGAGCACGCCAAGGTTCCTAGAGAGCAGCACAGTCAAATTCTGTCACCACCACAGCAAGATCTTACCACCCCACCTCCTCCTAGACTGACAGAGAGAGACTGTCGTAAAAGCCTTTGGAAAAGAAGGCTGAGAAAGAAAATTTGCTCCACGGTTTGGGTGAGGAGCTACGGTACACAGAGCCCAGAGCTCAGGGATCACCTGGCAGCTACCCCCTCACCTGGGTGCTGGCGCTGGGTCTGAGTGCAGTGGTGCCCCCGCTGGCATCTTGCACCTCGATGCGACTTGAGAGCACACCAAAGCACTGTGATACCTCTTGATAGCAGATCTTCCTGCAGGACAAAGAGCCATATGAGCAGGGATACCAGGACAGGCTGCTCCAAGGAGAGGCAACAAGAACAAAACTGTTCTCTTGCACAGACCAATCTCAGCACGAAGCCACCAATTCAGGCTGCATGCTAACCCAGCCCACGAGAGAGTAGGCTCCCCCCACAGCAAAGTCTCCCCCCAGCAGAGCATGGGCCCTAAAACTTAAACTCTCAGCTCACCTGGGTGATTCGTAGAGGGGAACTGTGCGAATATGCAGCTTCTGGATCTCATCAATGGTGCCAATTGTCAGTGTGCTGTTATTAGCCAACGCCAAGCTGTACAGGAGGAAAGCTGTGAGCAGTGGGACTTATAAGGCCAGTGGTGCAGACAAGAATCTCCCCCTTACCCCCACTCCTAAACTGCTGACCAGGGTCCACTTCCCACATTGTACAGCAGCCAGATGAGAGCTGCTTCTACAGCTGCTGAAGCACAGAGATAAGTGCCTAACACCTCAAACATGTCTTCTCATGTGAGATCCACCAACAGTACAAAGGACAAATGAGAGCTGTTGGAGAACCCAGGCCAGAACAGCTGTATACTGTGAGAGTATCTATGAAGAAGGCTCTCCCCATGATCAGGCAGGCACATGCCCTGGACACGGCGGGTGCGCCTCCAGGGCTGAGCAGGATGCTCACCATACAATCTGTGCCAAGGCAGAGCCCCAGGCTCCCTCAAGCTGTGCCACGGGGCAGGCTCACCTGTCAGGATATCCATCCGAGTTGAGGGGACACATGTAGTTCACCTCCTTCAGGTTGACATTGGAGAAGACCAGCTTGTGGTTGCTGCTGTAGATGACAGTGGGGCGGTCAGAGCAGGCGAAGACATTGGTGGTGGACAGGGAACGGAAAGTCCTCAGGACGGTGGGCTGAGTGCCAAGGGTCACCTTCTTGCGGTCACTCAGCAAGCCTGAGTAAAAAAGGTACCACAAGCAAGCAAGTGGGCACAAATCCAAACACCCTCCCAAGCGACCCACTCGGTGCTAGGCCCTGTAGTCACCTGTCTCAAGGCTGAGCCCAAAGTAGAAGAGAGCGCCGTCCCCCAGGGCACACAGAAGGTAATGGCTGCTCTCAAAGGTTGTCATCAGGATGGAGCGAGGGATAATTTCTGCAGGGAGCAGAAGAGAAGGCTGATGTCACTCGTGGCTCCACCAGGTTAGTCTCTGCTGCCAGCAGTCCCAAGAGAGCCCTACCTCCTCCTAGCATCTCTTTGTGCAGCAGTTCAAAGGAAGGCAGCTTTAGGATGCGGGCAGAGATGTCAGTCCAGAGTCCAATCGCACACAGAGGGGACATGCCATTAGTGTCCCCCAAAGGAGTGATGTCCAGGCAGGCAACTTCGTGCTCCATTTCCGTGCAGCTGGCAGGAAGCAAAAATCAGACAGAGGTGTCAGTCAGGAAGCCCAAAGAGAGAAGAGGCTGGGAACCCTTGGGCCAGGAGGGGAGACGGGCACCTACTTGATCTGCCTGAGCTCCTGGGGTCGGATCTCCAGGTAGTAGAGGGCTCGTCCCACAGCTACCACCACCTGGTTGCTGTTACAGGAAGCCACGCTGATATTCTTCCCATTGGGCTCTTTCCATTCGCTCACCAGGGCTTTGGGCTCCTGACTGACCAGTCTCACAGAGGCAGAGGTGATCTGAAGAGAGAAAACACTTCTGCTCAGAACCCAGACAACACCTCCCTTCTGACATCAGGCCAGGGGAGCACTGCAGACCCTGCCCTGTTGAGCAGCACAGATCTAAAATAACCCAGAGCCAAGAAGAGCTATGGAATCACAATGAGAAAGGCATCTCTAGAAGGGGCATTACCTGGATCAATTGCTGATGTGCCACATTGCCACAGAAGAAGGTCTGCTGATCATCCACAAACCCTGTGAGCTCTGTCTCTTCCACCTCCTCTCCATTTAACATAAGAACCCTAGAAGAGAAAGAAAGAATCTGTTGTATCACGGTCCAATCCTGCTGTATCAGGGTGAGAGCCTGACTCGGCCTTAACCCCACCTCACCTGGTCTGGCCAACAAAAGACAGCACCAGCATATTGTCCATCTCACGATGAGAATCTGATCTCAGGGGCCACAAGCCTGCAACAGAAAGGCCACATGCTCACAGCAAATATTCCTAAAGCCGGTGAGTGGCAAGTTCCCTGTCCACAGCCCAGCCCAGAGATACGCCCCCACTGGGCCCTCGCAGGTTGTGGGTTGTGTGGGAAAGAATGAACCAATTCACACACCTTTAATTCCTGGCAGGTCAATGCTGGCATGCTCATGAATCCCAATGCCGTTCCGGATGATCCGTAGTGAACCCTCTTTAAAGGCACCTGAGCACGTGACCAGCTGGAAGGAAAGCAGGTATTTACCAACTGGGGAAGCCTCCCCACACTTCCTGCAGAAATGGGCTCAGGGGAAATTGGGATCCCTATTGTCTATGCTTCTCAAAGGAAGTTCTTTGGCTGCTGACCCTTCCCCAGTGGAGGAGAGGGAATCCCTCCTCATGAAAACAGGAGCCTTCCCACTCAGAACCACTCTTCGGTGCAAGACGTCAAAACCTTCCCTGCACCAGGTTAAGACTTATATCTTTCATAAATGAATCACAGTCCTTTCCTTCAGTGGATACTCCCCACACATCTGCCAGAACCAGGCATCCCTACCACAGAGTAAAACGAGGCAGAATCAACATTACCTGCCCTTGGCCTTGTCTCTCCAGGTCTACCACACACATATCGACGATGGGACCAAGGTTGGTGAAGGTCTCCATTGCCACTACATAGGAGCCTTGCTCATTGCTGTCCACGTTGAGCTATGAACAGAGACAGCCATCACTTTCCAACAAGAAGGGCCCAGCAAGCAGAAAAAGTATAGGGCAGGCAAGAAAAAGAAAGGTTCTCCCCATGTATATGTCTATCTCATAGAACCATAAAGGTTACAAAAGACCTCTAAAACCACGAAGTCCAACCCCAACCCATTCCCAGCGTGCCCACTAACCACATCCCATAGTGCCACATCTCCACATTTCTTTAACACCTCTGGGGGGGGGGAAGGGGAGGGGGGAAAGGGGATTCACCATGTGCTTGGGCAGCCCATTCCAATGCTTTGATCACTCTTGAGGTCAGGATGAAAGCAAGCATGTACAAAATCATCTTTGAACACAGGACTGAGCCAGGAGAGTGCCACCACTTACTTTCACAAGCTGGGAATCCCCGAGCCGAGAGCCAACAAACACCACGCCATTGTCCAGGTAGGTCAAGCACTCTGCAATGGATGTCTGGGAATTGAGAAGGTGCAGATGAACCACCATGAAAAAGTGAAAAGGGCCCTGCCATGCTCCCCAAGGATAACATCTGAGCTGCAGCGTAACAGAAAGGCACTGGGCATGGGGAGGGAGATTTAATCCCTTTACAGAACCCACAGAGAACCCAAACTTCTCCCAGGAAGAGTGTGCAAGGTGAGCAGTACCAGACAGGGTACTTCCCATGTCTGGAAACTGAAAGTTCAAAGCTGACAGCTGCTGGGAGAAGAATGTCACTCCAGCCACGCAGAAACATCACACCTCCTCAGAGGAGGTACTTCCACTGCAGGTGCTGCAGCAGCATCCTACCTCACCAAGCAGTTCCACACGCAAGTCCTTCAGGGTGACCGTGCCATCCATTTGCTCCTCCTTCTCCAGGAGCAGCATGAAGAGACGTCCTTCCATGTCCCCCAGCAAGTAACGGGACCCATTGGGATCCACACGGTTGTGGCACACAATTGTGCTTTGCTGCAAGCCAAGGAGGGAATCGTTAGGAAGCTGCTCAAACAACTCCAAAAGGGTTTGTAGGCACTGCTAAATCCCACGCAGGGCACTCCTCTGCATGGATTTGTTCTGCAATCAACCATAGCAGTGAAAACAAACAGAACCTGTGGTCAAACAGCCCTGCAGATGTCTTGCTCTGTGGGGTGCACGCAGCCAGCCCTGCTACGAGCATATTAGGTTTTGGTTTTAAAACCCCGATCCCACACACCTTCACCCTAGCCACAAGCACAGATACGCCTACACCCTGCTCACAGGCTGAGGCACAGATCAGCACTGCCTGGGAGCCTTGTTCTGCCTACTCCAATTCAAGGAATGTTCAGTAGTGGTCTGATAGGAGGCAAACAGGCAACAGTAATTTTTTACCCGAGACTCACAGCTCTATAGCATTATTTCCAGCTTGAAAGAACCTTTAGGTCACAGCTGTGGTACTCTTTCAGCCCTGAGCTGTGCCATTTGTGCTTCCTGTACCATTTGAATGTGGGAACTGACCCATTCCTCTGACAAAACCACAAGCTCGAGCTCTGTCACCAAGCTGTCAGCCTTTCTCCCTTCGAACAAGTGCCCCAATCATACTCACATGTACTCAAGTCTCCATGGGGCTCATTCACATCTCTCATTGCCTGAATTGAAACCAGGCTCTGGCCTGGACCGATGCCCAAACCACTCATTACCTCCTAATTAATCCTTTCCTCTGGGGTCCTAACAAGATTTCAGTTTTATTGCACCATTTCCAAGAGCTCTGCAGAGCCATATACTCCAGTGCAAGCACGCACTGCCATCACCAGAGGGATCACAAATATCCCTCAGATCCCAGAATGCAGAATGCAGGATCACTGGCACCCACCAAATCTCTGCAAGTGGCTCTACTGGGCTACAGCTAAATGTAATAACAGAAGAAATTCCTGACTTCAAGCAGCTCAGCACCCTTTCAAGTGAGGAGGATTTCTGGGACCAGAACAGCAACAGTTACTGTCCTGCAGAGACCCATCATCACAAACACAGCAGAAGGTGCCAGCTTACAGACTCTGAGAAACCAAAACCAAACAGACTGAGAAGCACCTGCTATCATTAAGTGCAAAGTCACCAAAAGCCTTCAAACGAGAAAGCTTTCTTACTTGCACCATTTGTTACATACAGTGAGGTCTTTTAGTAACAGCATTTCAACCAGCAGGCAACGGAAAAACTGCTGGATCCAGAGAGGATGTTCAGCTAGGAATTTCAGTAGTGTCTACAGCAGGAAATGGGTAAGAAACACACAGGTAAGGTGTTACCTTGATGATGGGTGGAGCTATAGCCAGGTATTTATCTCCATTGTGATAGGTAATGGACTCCTGCCCAATGATGATTGCACCTCCAAAAGGCTCTGGCACTGTGCAGGGGAGAAGTCTTATCAGTGAACCTGTGCAGCATAAATGAGCATGAACTGGAAGGGAAGACACCACACGGAGCAGGACTAACCTGCAATGACCATGGAGGCTTCAGCTTCCACGTTCTCCTGCTTCCAAGGACCTTTGTTAAACTCCTTCTCACGCAGGGACACCTCATAGGTTTTGACGTGGCGACCCTGAGGGTCCTGAAAGAGACACAAATGATCATGTGAACAGGTGACAGCCTCACGCGCACTGCAGCAGAGGCTCCTGAGGCACAGCTGAGCAGCAGCCTGCAAAGAAAACCTGAAAGTAAAGAGCAGCACTGGCTGACTGAGAGGGGGAAGCCAGGGGGAGAAACAGATCTGCAGGAGGAGAGGAGGAACTAGCACAGCTGGAGCATATCCTGTCCTTTTTACAGCTGAAGTGAGACCATTAAACAGCAAAGGAATTGTTAACACCAGTTTGGCATTTCTGGACCTCTTTACTCCTTACAACAGCAGTTCTCAAGCCTTTTTTTTTTTTTTTTTTAATAAACTTGCTCATCCCTATGGTATTCTCCTCTGGTTTCAAACCTACACAAAGATTATCTCAGACGCTCACTGCTATTCTCCTTGATCCAAATCCCATGATAACGATTAACAAACTGAGAAGGAATTAGACAAAGCAGCAGTTTGGATACATTCCTCCTCTGCACACACAGTCAGGCTCCGAGGGACAATCTAACCCCAGTGCTTTACGTAAGGCCTCGTGAGTCAGACACAACTGCCATCCCATCCTGCTACAAGGATGAAATGCAGTTGGTAAACACAAAGACAGACATTCACTCTTTATTTGCTTTGCTTATAATGAACAAATCACTAACAGATTTGCTCTCAGTTCAGCTGTAACAAAAATGTCAGATCCTGAGAGACTAGACCTTTTTCACTTGCTGACTACACGTGGAGATCAAGTTCCTCCTTTATGATACCTCTGAGGACTAAGTGGAAACTTGTGCTTCTGCCTGAACTCTGAGTTTAAGCATTTGGCCAAATCACAGTCCTGCCCTGCCTCAGTTTCCCCAGACAAAAGGAGCAGCACCAACCAAACTGTCAGGTTTCTTGACTCTGAGGAAGTCACCTGTGAAGCAATTCAAAGCCAGAAAGCATCACCAGATACCATCACTGTGTATTGTAGTTCTGGAGTGAGGATGCACTAAGATTGTTATTTCAAATGCAGGTTTCAAAGACAGCGCAGGCATGGGGATAAAGACTCCGCATACATTCCTCATTCAGACAGAAACAGCACTGCCACATGTTCTGAAAGCTGGTTCAGGTGACAAGGGAGAGCGGCAGCCTGTGCCGATGCCCCATCACTGGAGGTGCTCAAGGCCAAGCTGGATGGGACCTTAGGCAACCCTGCCCATGGCTGAGTGGGCTTGGAAGTCTCTTCTAACCCAAGCATTCCATGATTTGTGAGAAAGAAGAGTGCTGTTGCCACGTGCTTATAAGGGCAAACTCATGCTTTGAGAGCTAAGAACCCCAGTGAAGGTGAACTGAATTCACATCACCACCCTACGCTGGCCCAAGAAGATTTCCTTCAGCAACAAAATGAGCCCACAGGAGCCAGAACCACCTCTTGCTCTGCTCACCCATCCTTACAGCACTGCTTTCAGAGAGTTTCAGGACAGCGCCAACGCTTCAGTCCGTTTGGAAGACCCCTGGAGACACTGAGTTCAGGATCGAGAACAAGGTACCTGATAGACGAAGCAGATGGTTGGGGCCTGACAGCCATAGAGGAACTTCACGTCGATGACTTGGAGCTCCTCCAGGCGGATGTTAAAAGCCTTGAGCTCCTTGTTCTCTCGGTCCAGGGGGATGACCTTGAAGAGGCCATCGTAGAGCCGCAGGCCAATCATCCGGCACTCTGGGTCAATGATACCAATGATGCCGGTCTCTGAGGGACGACCGATGCGATCCTGAGTGGGAGATCCGTGGAGGTGTGCAAAAGAAAAAGCACTGAGCTGTGAAGTGCTTCGATACTCCCAACCAGAGCCCACCCAACGGAAATCCAGCGCTGTTATCATCCACGGCCCCAGCTGGAAGTGTAAGTCCCCCCCACAAGTCACAAGGCAGAACCAAGAAGCACAAAGATGAAGTGTTTCTTTCCAAACGCACTGATAGGATGTGCCCACTTTGCCCACTTACACCTCCTGACCATAATCCCCTGCACAACTTCAGCAAGCCTGGAAGCAGATGGAAAACAGCTTGGCTTGACAACCGGTGGAAATAGCTTGACTGACAAACAACAAAATAAACGTGGACCCCTAGCCCGCTCAGAACGACTTTAACCCGAGTAGGTGTGGTGGCATGGCTCACCTGCACGTTTCCATGGGCACGGGTGATAATATCAATGCTGTCACCATTCTGCTTGTACTCCAGGATGCAGGCATTGTACTTGGCCGTCAGGATGAAGAGCAGATCCTTGCTCTCACCCTGCAGGCACGGAGGGAGGAAGGGTCACAGGGGGTCTCAGGAGGGGTTGCGAGGGACTGCCCCCCCACCCTCAGCACACTCACTTTAGGGCGGAAGAGCTCCATGACGGCGGTCTTGCCATACATGCCCACCTCCTTGACAGGCCGCAGCCCCTCAGCTGTCACCACATAGATCTCCAGGCGCGTGTTCTTGGCAATCAGCAGGTTCAGGTCCTCTGCTGAGGTGAAGTGTCCTAGGGGAGCAAAAGAGATGGCTCCTCAGCTTCCAACCCTGCTGATTCCCCCCCCCCAGCCCCAAACTCCGCTNCCCCCCCCCCCCAGCCCCAAACTCAGCTTCCAGCACTCAAGGTCCTGCCAGTCCCACAGCAAACAGCTTCACGAGCTCCAGAAACCCAGACAGAGGAAAAGCCCTCTCCCCGCTGCACCCATAAACAGCAAAACTTCACTTCTCTGCTCGATTCAATCCCCGACCTTCAGAACCCTGCAGCTTCCAGAGAAACACCCTATCCCTCTCCAATCTCCCTACCAGCCCTCCCCTCAAAAGAACACCCTAATATCCCTTCTAGCCCTTCACACCCCCCTAGCACCTCAAGACAACCCCTGTCACCCCTCACTCCACCGCATCAACACCAATGCCCACCACTGGAAAACTGAGACACTCCCAGAACCCTACCTGCACCCACAAACACCGGGGCGCCCCGGTACCCCTG
>VXAB01003276.1:53963-72067 GCA_013399175.1 Odontophorus gujanensis | reverse complement strand
AATAAATAAAAATAAAAACCAAACCAGAATTAATAGTAGAACAATTGTAGAACACTGATGTTTAATAAGACAACAAAAAATTCCTTCATTTTTGATGGATACCTGTTTAATACTTAGTTGCTGCATAGAGCTGTGTGCTATTTATTTAACCCCGTTCTCACCCCAGCCTCTGTCTCTTCACGCTTAATTCAGTGAAGTGTGTGGGAACCTTGCCACAGACTTCAACAGACTTTGGATTAGGCATTTTCTACTGCAGTATCTGTAGAATAAATTGTGCTCCAGAAATGCACTAGGCAACGTCTGTGCAGTTTTGGACATGAATAGCTGTAGCAAAACTGAGATAGATACACATGGAGGTCAGTGAAGCTTTGAAAATCAAATATGTGTTTTGTTGAGAAATACTGGTTTACTGAAGCTGAATACTTTCATAGACCTCTATGGTTTTTGTGAATTTCTCAGTAAACATTTTTTGCTTGACTCAGAACAGCTCTTTTGTCATTTTGGAATAATTTTATTCTGAATTGACCATTTTGTTTCATGTTTGCTTTTTCATTTTGACATTTTATTTCATGCACCTCTGTTGATTATCTTTGGTTTGGCTTCATGATTTCATTTTATCTGGGAATCGGAAAATTCCAGATAAGACACCTCACACTGCCTTACATGGTCACACATGAGTAGGATCTGTGTTGTTCTATTCCAGTAGAGCTGCATCAAGAGTGATTTCAAGTTATCTACTTCTTGTGAATGGGTCTTGCTCATTTTCTGCTTCACCCGAAGTTCAAAACCAGTGCATTTTTACAAAGAAATACAGGAAACAACACTCTTCATATATGCAGTAGGACACATTTTTGTAAGACCCAAAGGGAAAATATTTGTCTCTATGTAAACTTCTCCCCTGACTACCTCCAAAACCTCTCCAACCTGAACTCTCTGTGTTTTCATTCATTTTTTTCGTTTGCTGTGTTTCAATGGGACATGGGTTTTGGTAATTTGATAGCAGTTTTCTGTGGAAGTGGGGAAAGAGAAAAGATTAGTAAGAGGAAAATGTCCTTCAGCATGAGCCATCATAGCAGCAAACTGCTGCTGAGGGGCATCAATTGTGTTTAGCTTGTCTGACAGCACAAAGGACAACATTTTTAGGCATAACTCACAAGCTGGCAGAAACATTGTTGTGTTTGTTCGCTGTGTGTGCCTTTCTTTTGAAAACTTTAATTAACTGAGCAGTCCTGTCCTTCTCCACAGCATCCATTAGTGGCTGCATGTCCCACCTATTTCCTGGACAAGAGGATTACTTCTAGCCTGATGTCAGGGGCAGCACTAAGGGAGATCTGTGGGTTTTTGTTCAGCTTGAGAATGGTTGCAGAATGCTGTAGACATCAACTGTAGTGATACTCAGCACACAACAATGTAAACATGAATGAAAATTTTTTTAACAAGTTTATCTTTAGAGAAACACAATAGAATACGGATTTTATCAAAGCCAGTGTTCTCCACCTCTTCATATCTCAGTTTAAGTTGTCAACATGGGCAAAATAACACTGTGCAGGCAGATGTTCGGAGGTGGTGGCACCGACTGCTGTGAACAATGCTGTGGGCTCTGCTCATGCTCCCTTTCCCTTTGTGGAGGTAAGGCCTTACTGCAAAACAACAGTTCTCAGGCATTCATTATTTGGCTCAGATGGTGGATTTCCATGCTTCTCCCAAGTACACTGTTTAGCCAGGACTATAAAGCAGCAGAGCTGTCCAGAAATATCTTGGGCCAGATGCAGGAGGACTAAATCACCAAACTCCCTGCAGGGTCTGTGGGTGAATGTCATGAAGGCTGTTCGGGAAGGTTGTGCACGAGGACAACTTCCAGTGGTTCTTATCTCAATCTGTCACACTTACAGAGCATAGGGATTTTGAGAAAGCATTCAGAGCATGCCAGAAACAGGCAAGGAGTTCTCTCTCTCTGCCACACACTCCCTAACAACTGTAGGATGAGGAGGAAATGGTGGCTGGGTACAACTTAACCTTTTAAATATCATGTGAAGTATAAAGACAGGATTTGATTTGTCCTGGACCAATCTCTGTAATCCAGCTGCAGCCCTTTGGTACCCTTGGAGCTACAGCTTCAGTTGCATGCAATTCTTTTCCCAGAGAATATGAACATGTGTTTCTCTGAGACGTCCACAGGTGGGTTGCTGAAGAGTATCCCTGAACACAAACACTGAACAGGGGAGGAAAGGGGATGCAACGGGACACATATTTTTCTTTTCATCCTCTTTGATGAGAAGGTAAAAGGTCTGTCCCTTTTGGTGCTGAAGTATAGAGAAGACAAATCTTTTATTGCTCTTTAACTTAACAGTTAAAGAGTGCTCATGGTGCTGCTGCCCATGCTGATTTGTTAGCTGGAAGGAAGCAAACTTAGCTGTTGATGTCAAGATGATGGATAACCTTTCTGAAGTTTTTCCTTTCAAATAAGTTAGAATGCCGACTAGCTATTGATTTTAATTATTACTTTTAAGAATCCCACTTAGTTTCCCTGATTTTGCATATGTTTTGTAAGTGGGAAATGACACTACATTCAGATTTTTTTTACTTGTTTTTTCATTACATATGGCTGGTGTTCTGTCTGTAGCCCAAAGTGCAGTTTTTGTTTTTTACTGTTCTGATCTTACTCTTAGACTTGTCCAGGCTGCAAGGTTCTACCAGTAGTTTAGTTTCAGCTGGGACATCTTGCAAGGGAACATTCAAGACTGGGCAGGTGGCAGGGAAGGAACAGACACCCAGAGCAAACTTAATGAAGCAACAGGTAGGAATGGACATTTCATAGTATATAGAAATGAAACACAGTGAACTGTTAATGTAGGCAGTATGCTCAAAATGGATGGAAGATATCAAACCATTAATTTAGACTTTTTCAACATCAGTGTTATTCTGTAAAAATTTCTTTTAGCTACTGTGTTTCATAGAAATAGTTCAGAAATTCCAGGTTATAGTGAGATTTATTTATTTGTTTATTGTCCTAAGTGCTGGCAATGACTTCAAGAAATCTCTTTTTTCTATCTGTAGGGTCTGTGTTCATCCAGGTTCTTACGTACATACCTAAGTGTAAACACAAGAGCAGTATTTTCAAGTGCAATGAAACTGCTCAAGTTGCTTATTTTAGACACATGGTTAAAGTTCTGTGGAACTGATTATGCTGAAAATGTATATATAAAAGTTATAATATAGATAATGTATGCAGTTTTTTAAAAAAGCATTTTCTCCTCCAAGAGGTACGCCTAGATATCCTGATATTATTATGAAACAGAACAGAACATATTAAAATCCTTTTTTGGTGATTACAAAGTTAAACCATATAAAAAGTAGTGCAGTGTAATTTCCTTGAAAAAATATTAAGTTTTAATATTACTCCATTATTTTAAATCCTTCTTTAAACAGTAGTGGAACAGAAGAGGAAGAAAATGCTGTATAGTGAAAGCATAAAATAAATAAACAGATAATGGAAATGTGCAGTATCTATAAAACCATATACTCCATCCAAAATCAACTTTATTCAGATTATTCAATATGAAATGAATCAATTAAAAACCTGAAAGGTTGTCTTTGATGTGAACAGCTGTTGATGAGATAATTTGCTTTCTTGCTGCTAATATGTTCGTGAATTTTATTAGGAAAATCTGCCTCATGTCTTGCATAAGAAGGACAAAGGAGATAGCATATTGCATGCATGACGCAAGGAGTACAGTAATACAAAACATCTGGGTGGAGAGGACAACAGTTCAAGCTGATGTTCAGTCTGCTAAAAAGGCAACCTTCTCTTTGGTTTTCTCTTTTCCCACAGAGAGAAAAAATAATAAAAAAAGAACACTGATGTATTTCTCCATGAAGAAACTCAGAACACAAACTCAAAAAAGTCTGTGAACCTGAACGATGTGTATGGAAGGTCTTATATATCATATTTATGATGAGCCAGTTTTAGAGACCCTGAAGTTTATTTGAACCAGAACTACTCTTTCTATGTTGGCAATTGCATGTCTTGCAAAAGAAAAAGTTTGGCTGTTCATTGGTTAATTATTAAATATGTGTATATATATATATATATATACTTGTATCAGTATATGGATTCACATTTGCTCAGTCAAATACACCTAGTGTTTGGTCAAGTTTAGGGTTAGGGTTAGGGTGTTCTGATTTTATCAGTGATAAGCAGATAATTATAGGGAACAACAAGTAACTGCATTTTGGGCATAAGTCTGTGATTTTTTTTGTCACTTGCAAATGTTTCCAGATCATGAAGTTACTTAAATTTCCCAGCCACAGGGGAATGAGAATGAAATTACCTTTCACTTCGCTGTCTGTAAAATCTACTTTTGTACGCTCACTTTTTTTTTAGCTTTATTAAAGAGCATTAGATACCAATATTCTTTCAAAGAGGGGTCTTAATTGTCTCTTGAAAGAAAGTAATTGGGCTCTGAGTTGATGATACTTGCAGCAAAACAAGTTCAGTCTTCATTAAGGAAATGTATCCTGTGGTTGGAAGGGATAATTGTGGGCTATGTTGTGTGCTTCCCACTTTGCTGTACAGGAAAGCTGTATGACAGATCTGTGGGTTCTTTGGTGTTAGTGCAGCAATTAGCTGCTGCCACTCAGCAGAGCTGTTCTGATGTACTTTTCACTCTCTGCTTATAAAGAGAAATTCCATGCCTTTGACCACCCTGTACACTCAGTGATGAAAAAAACCTGTAACTCATAGCACCTTTTAAGTTGATGATTTTGGGAGCAACATCTCATATTCAAATATCATAGGTATTGAAACAAATGATAAGTGTCCTCCTCAGGTCATAGGACCCTAGAATTCAGAAGTCACTAGCATTGAGGCTGTCCTTTGCTTAGTGAGCTTCCAAGAATTTTTTTCCTACTTGCTCAACTGCTCAACTTTGGCCTACAAGAAATGTATATAAGTGGCTAAATCTTCTTTATAAAGCCACGCACACACACAAAAGATCAAATATATTGTGGAGACTGAGTCTGTTCTTTTTTCTGCTGGCAAAGTACATCATCATTTTGAGCACAGCAACATCCTGTCTTCCTACCCTCACAATTTTTTTCACTTTCACTTCTTCAAGAAAGCTGAAATATCAGTTCTTTTTCCTCATTCCATGGCTCTGTTATTCCACCTAGAAATTCTAAGCAGCAGCATCTGGCAAGCAGCTTCTGTCTCCTTCAGGGTAGATCAAATAGCTCTCTTGCAAAGGTGACGTTTTCGAAGTTTGGTGTGTGAAACTAAACAAATATTTGCATGACCTTCACTTGCACAGGCAGAATCCATATATTCAGTATCGAAGGATCACCCATTTAGTCACAGTTATGTGAAAGTAACTGATCTGTGCATACATACTGTGTTTGCTTCAGTATAAACTGTCACTATACAAATATATATGGCTACAGTTGAGCCTTCCTGAATGTTTCACTTGTTTACAATCTCTTATTTCTGCATACTCTTAACTCCTTTAGTTTTTCCAGTGTTACTGAAGTCCCTGGTCAGTATCTGGAACATTTTCCTCTCTGTGCCAGGCAGTAAAAATCTGTTCTCAGAATGAACTTTTCCGCCAGTAACTAACTGGTATTCATTCCTTACATTGAATAGAGTTTCCTGATCTCTTTTTACTATCTCACATAGTATCTTCCACCTCTGTTTGCGTTGCTGAAGATTGCTGACCTGGATGAACTGGCAGAAGGGGAGACATTTCTACCTTGGACTTTTCCTGAGTAAATCTTGCTTTCTGAGCACAAACTCACCTTTTTCAAGAATTTAAATTCCAATACCAAACTTCGGAGTAGAACAATGCATTTCCTGCTCTGGTGGGATAGCAGTCTGTGGCAGGAGTGGACAGAGAAGCAGAACCACAGTCCTTTAAATCATCACAATTTGGTTCAGTGGAAAGACACAAAGTTCTTTGTGCTTAGATAGTTATGCAACATAGCTACCCCTTCCTGCCTCCATATTCAACGCTCTGCTTTTTCATGTTCAGCACTCTCATAGAAACACTTCTGTCTGTGAAAGAGGTTCAGAGTTATATCTTTGAAGTGTTTTCCAGAGATCAACATCATCATAGATTGAATTTTATAGTCTTATGGTTTACTGTTCTCACCTTTACACATAATTAGAATTTCTCTCAGTGTAATTTAAAGCAGTACAGCAGTTCTTGCAGCATTTTAATACTGTATTTTCTGATGGCATGTTTGTTCCTGTTGCTCAAGCATGCTCTTGCTCCTGTTAGGCTACCTTTTTGCAATTAGTAATTATGTACTGAGAATAAGATGAAGTACTGTTTCAATTCCTTTATGCATTTGAGTTCTATGCTACAGTAAGCTTTGAGGAAAACCTGCAGTACCATTCATTATGACATTGTGAAATAAACTTCTGTATTTCCCGATCAGTATTTATCTGTCTGATGGTTACTTGTATAGTATTATGACATCTAAGGGTAATTATATAAATAACAGCTACGAAGAATACTGCTCCTGTTCTCATTTCATCTGACATTAAGTTTCATGCAACTTAAATAATATTATATTTATGTCATTCAGAGCTCAGTTTTATGCTCAGCAATTGTCTAAAGCTTTTTGCCTCTATACTTATTTCTCAGAGTAACTTGTAATTTCTTCTAGGAACACGTGAACTAATTGAAAATGTTTGTAATCTTAGTAAATGATTTGTTAACTTTTTTTTATTTTTTATTTTTTTAAAGGTAAAAAAATTATATCAGAGCCTACAACTGTTAAGCTGGTTACAACTCTGAAAACTGAAAGTGTGAAACCATCATCTGCTAAAGTTACTCTTAAACCTTCTGTTTTTGAGAGTTCAGTTACTGAAGTGGCTGTCACCGAAACAAAGATCCCTGCTTGGGAGGAAGCAACCCTAGAGACTGAAGATACAAAAATGACTACTGAAGTGGCTGAGGAGAAAAGGGAAATGGAGGTGCTTATGGAGAACATTAAGTTAACCACCCTTTTACCTCAGACTGTTACAGATGGTGAAATAAGCCCTTATGATACGCTGGGAAGGACTGAATATGGTGTTTCACCTAGGTTAACAGAGAGCACATCTGCAGCTATGGAAGTGGAGCACACTTACTCTGAAGCAGAATTGTCCGAGGAACAAGGTAGGTCTGAAAGCACTGAGGACGCTTTCTTGACCTCTGTAGTTTTTCAGGATAGCACAGCTGTAGCTAAGAGTTCCACTGGTTCATGGGAAGATGTTGAAACGGGAGATACACAAAAACATGATGCTGATAATCAGACTGAACAAATAGAAGTGGGCCCTGTGATGGCAGCTACAGATAGCTTGGTACCGACTTCTCAGAGAGAGTTACCCAGGACAGGGACTTCAGTTTCACTAACAAAGGAAAATCTGTATCTTGGTTCTCACTCATCAAAAGAACCGACAAAAAAATCAATGGAAGCAAAATCTGACAAGAAACTTACAACTGTTGTAATCCCTAAGGCTTTGTTCACTGATCAGTATGATCTTACTACAGAGGGGGAGGGAAGAGAGAGCATGTACACCGTTATGCCTGATAGAGTTTCTGGCGTGGCTCTGGTTAGCATCCCAGAATCAGATGTGCCTGCTGTATCGGAGACACTTGTGGATGAGTTTGCAGTAACCACCGGACAATCTTCTACAACACATGAGTCAACATCATTCATTAAATTTAGTTCCTCTGCAACTGTGTTTGATAATGAGGCGTCAGCTGAGGGAAGCAGAGAGGACTTGAAAAACGTGCAGCACACCATGTCATCTGGAATACCTGTATCCTTTTCTGTATTTACTGCCAATGAGACAGGATCTGAGGTTACTGCTCTCACAGGAGTTACCACTGCCCCACAAAAGTTTGAAGAAGGCATCACATCTGTTCTTCACTCATCTCAGCAAACAGAAGGATCGGCTATTTTAGAAAAACAAGAAAAAACAAAGGAGCCAGAAGTAAAAACAGTAGATGATAAAGTCCCTTATATCACAGCTGTTGTTCCTGCTTCTGTTACAGCAAGATCTGAGGGACATTTTGGAAGTCAGAAGTTCACACACACTCCTCCAGTTTCTGGAATGGGGCTGCAGACAGATAAAGATCAGGGCTATATGACAGAAGAAACATCTCATACTAAGAGAATTGGGTTAGATACTGAAGATGATATCTCTGGCATGGAGCCTACATCATCTCCGGGGCAAATTATAGAATATACAAAGCATCTAGGAGCTCCAGTTTCAGCAGTAACGGATGAAACCATGACAAGCATGGAGACAGCAGAAACAGAAGATCATGAAGAAACTGTATCAGCTGATTTTGATCAGAGTAAAAGTTCTACAGATGTTTTCCATTCAGGCAGCTCTTTAGATTTGGAAAAGTTTACTGTATCCAAAATGTCAGTGCATGAAAGTAGTGCAACCATGAAATCGTTTAGCTCTTCAAGTGGTACTGTGTTACCAACTGCTGTGCCCACTGTCCTGGAGGTGACTGATCATGAAGCAGATGAAACATCAGGATATGTTTTGAAAATGACCCTTTCTACCCCAGAAGGTGAACAAAGAAAGGCTACTGAGAAATCGTCAGCAACCTCTGCTGAAGACAAAGTCTCTTCAAGGATGGAGTTGTCAAAATACACAGTGACAGAGGAAAGCCAGATGAGTGCTGTGACATCCACTGAGGAGTCGTCACTGGCAACACTTCAGAAGGGAGAAGGGGCACCATCTGTTGGCTTAGGAGAAACAGAGGAACCTTTTAATTTTACAGGTGTAACAGAGATAGAGACAACAGTTCCACAGAGAGAAAATGATTCTTCCCTAGTTCCAGTCACTGTAGGTAGTGAGAACATTGGAGAGATGCAAGTTACTGATCAGACTTCTTTTGACAGTATCATTCATACTGAAGCAATAGTAACAAGTGCAAAAGCTAGTGAAGTGTTTCCGAAGGAGTTCTCCACAAAGGATCAAGATAGGGAACTAGATGCTGCCACGGGCCCTACCTTACCTGTGACATCTGCCCAAATGCATGACCAGAGGACAACAGCAGGATTTGCATCATCTCAAACAAGCACTCAGGAAAAACACTATGAGATGGGTTCAGCCTATGATGAGATGTATCCAGCAACAGAATTATCAGTTCCTGCATTAATGCTTACAGAATATGGACAAGTTCTGGGGCCTGTTGAAACTAGCACCAGGTCTTTGCATCTCACAGTGACGCCCAAAGTTGAGACCGCTACTGAACAAGGAAAGAAGATTACAGAAGTGATGCCTGTAACATTTGATACGCAAGCAAAAGTGCATGAACGCAAAGGAACCACCACAAGGGAAGAGGACAGAGATGTAGGGAGCAGGGTTTCTTTGTTCCCCCCCCATACAGTGCTGACTAGACCTACTGCAGGAAGTCTTCTGACTTTGGGAGCTTCTCCAAGTGAAACTCCAGAAGGTTCAGGAATATCAGAAGAGCTGGAAGAAGTCAAAACAGTTCAATCTTTATCTAAGGCAACAGATAAAACAGCAGTTCTCAGTGATGTAACTACATCTTCCGTTAGTGCTGTGGACAAAATTCAGCCTACATCAGCATCCAAACCGTTTGTTTCTCCAAAGTCACCACGTCTCATTCCTGAGGAAGATGAGGAGATAACAAGCAGTGACATCATAGTAATTGATGAATCTATTTCTCCCAGTAAAGCCACTGCTGAAGATGATCTGACAGGAAAGATGGTAGAACCAGAAATTGATAAGGAATATTTCACATCATCAACTGCTACTGCAGTTGCACGGCCTACTGCACCACCCACAGTGAAGGAGGCCACAGAGGCCTTACAACCGCAGGAGGTGTCTCCTACGTCACACCCCGATAGTGGAACTGACATAAGATTGTATGTTATTCAAATCACAGGCAATGATACAGGTAAGATTTTGCCTTTTAGACCTACAGTCCATCGCAATGGACAGTGTATCGTAACAGGCTGGTGTGACACTTTTAGAACATACCGGAAGTGTTGCTTGGATCACTGAAGCGTACAAAGTACAAGTTTTATCTAGACAACAATTTGCTAAGTATTGGTAGGTCCATTTTTCTATCAATTAAAAATGATCGGAAAAGTGTTTTATGTATGGTTTCAGGTGAGATTAATTTATATGAAGGAATAATATTGAACTGTTATACTTCCTATTGAGGTTAATGGTGGCTATATTACAGTTTTCGTATTTAATGTTGTCACGTCACTGATTTAACTTCAGCTATCTGTGAAACAAGCATTTTAATTTCACAGCTTCCATTCCATGCATTACTAGTCCTAAAAAAAGCACTGGATTACTTTAACATTTCATTAGTCTGTAGCAATTAACAATGCCATGTACATGTAGTCAGCTAAAAAAGGCTAATGCATTCTGCTGTGTCCTAAGATGCATCTTCTGTCATTTTAGAGAGGGACTTTTATAAGTTTTCTTAGATTTTTTTTCTATCAATTTTGCAGAATCTGTGTTGCAAATTGATATAATTTCTGCAGTTTCATTCTGTTTTTTAGCTGATGGCATTGTACATGTGTATGCAGCTTCAATTCCATGGGTATCCAGAACAGAAACTTCTGAAGTAGCAATGAACTCTTTAGTTTTATTATGAACGTGTCTCCGTATTCAAAAATAGAAGACTATTTTACAATAAGGAAGCCTGTAAAATGAACGTTATTTAAGAAGCCTTGGTAAAACCTCATTTTTAAAAATTAAATGCAGAAGAACTGATAAAAAGGAAAAAGCTCAAATACCTAGTAGGTTCAGTATTGTATTCTGTTTATTTATTTTTAAACAAAAACAGTAAAAATCCATTTTGTGATTTTTATAGCTTAACTGTATGTAATGCCTTTGAATGATTATGCAAGAAAATGTGTTCTCATTCGTTCTTTGCCATGACATCCATATTTTGAATAATGTATCCAACAGTAATCATAATTTATGGAAGTTTGGAAGACTGTTTTTATCAGGTTTATGGTTGGTAGAATTATGTTTAAAATCAAGAGGGAGAGGTACATCGCTTGAGATGTGCTGTATCATTATTTGACTTCCCAGTGGACGTTCTGTTTGATACTGTACTTTATATTTACTGGAGATAAAACTACACATCATATCAGCAGTGACATCGTATTTCAGAAAATAATAGTTGTTTTAAAACTTAAACACTATGTTTGTTTCTGTGATATATTATCATTATCTTTACTGAAGCTGTAGTTGCCAGTGTCTTGGAAATCTCAACTGAGACATGACTGGTAAGTCAGAATGGAATTTTTCAAGATTAGAGTTAAGTTACATATTTTTGTACCTTTGAGAGTTTGGTTAATTCTGTTTAGTAACTAATAGTTGGACTGTGTAGTAGTGAAATAGTTTTCTTTGTTCCATTGTTGATTTATAGAATAGTTTGTTGCGCAATTGAGTAGATGTCTTCAGGCAGCTATTTGTTCCAGGTGGCTGGGAATAAGTAGGATGGTTTGGGAGTCTGTGGAGTCTTCTTGTTCTCTTCAGATAACAATGATCTGAGATTTCTCTCCATCTCACTCAGAGAGTCTTTTTTGTGCTTTCTTTAGAATGAGGTTGGTACTGTGATTCCATAAGGTAGGAATTAGTCCAGTTCCTAATTTCTGGACTGTCTAAAGAACAGCAAATCAATGCACAGCCATGATTTCTCTCATCTGGGTGATACAGTCCTCAGGATTGGCTTTATTCAGGGTTTACCTTTTGTGTCTTCAATTTTCTAGTTACGTATGTGCATATTTTTGATGGTTATAAACTGAACTAAATTTGAAGCCTTCAAATTCTGCCTTTAGGAATGATGTAGTCTATCAGCATAGGAAAAAAAAATAATTTTCCTAAAATAGTATGAAATTCCCTGTATGGCAATATCTTCATTTTGCTTAAACATAACAGGATTTATCATGTTTCCAGTTTTCTTCATTTTTCTATTTTCAGTATATGACAGTGGTAATTCCTCCGTTTAGATATTCAGAGGGAAAAGCCACCCTATACCTACTTGCAACAAGTTAAATCAGAGCTGCAAATGATTTATTTTGTCTGAGGGTATGGTTTAGGGCTTTCTTTTCTTTCTCGAGAAATGAGAGGCTGTGTTTGAAACAGGCTGCCAAGCCCAGTTTCACTTCATTGTTCTGCAGTCCATAAACTGTTCTTTGTACTGAAGAAAATGTATATAAGAGGTACTGAAGAGAAATGAATTTGGCAAGTATTACTAACATATACCCTTCACTATGACACAGTTCAACCTTTTATTCTGTCATTGTTTGTCTGAAAATTGATCTGCAGTCATACTCAAACTACATAAATTCTACCTCTGACGTTTTGTTCCCAGCTAAATGACAACAAGACGTGGTTTTCACTACCTCTCTGCAGCTCCATTTACTCTCTGTAGTGTAGTCATAACAATATTTCTGTGGCGATACCATTGGATTTGTAAGCCATGAGAAGTATTTCACACTCCACGAGGGGGACTCACACCGAGGGATGTAGAGAGGTCACGGGCATCTCTCCTGTGCCCATTGAAGCGAGGAGCATTTATTTCCATGGCCATGCTCTGAGATGAGGAGAAGAAACAGGGAGGTTTTCTTGCGCCTTTCTACTTGATCTCAAGCCCTTGCTAAAGTGGCATCACCTTCATTGAGGTGCTTTGAAGTCCTCAGCTGGAATGTGCTGTAGATGCATGGAATGTGTTATGGATGTATGGAATGTGGGGGATATGGTTCTTGATTATTATTGTGGACTCAAGCTGCACTTGAAAGACTTCAAAAATGTTGATGGTGTTAAAGTAATTAAATCTACTGTCGAGGATTTCAGGTTCTCTTGGAACCTCCCAGTTTACTTCATAGTGGTACCATATATAAGTTAAATATTTCTGATTTTAAATAAAATAGGCCTTTGGTTTATTGGGCCAGCCATCCAGGAACAGTTTCTCCTAGAGGGCTCGTTCTCTCATGCTATGCAAGAGCTTATCAGTTCTCCTTGTTTTTAAAATGCATGCTTGCAATCCATTAAAAATTTAAAAAAGGAATTTTCAGTTAGTTTTAGATCATTAAATTCAGCTATGGAAGCAGAGTTAATTTAGGGGCCTGTTGGAAGGTCATCCTCATTAACTTAAATTCTGGTAAATGCACTCAAATGCTGACAGGAAAGAACACATCATTGGATGGATTAAACAGCTTGTTTATATCAGAAAGTGTCACCTTTCAGTGAGAAAATGTCGTGTATAACTCTGCCGAGGATGGTGTTTCTAATGGGCCATGGTACATGGACGTATCTGGAATGGGTGTTGCAGTTAGTGAGGAAAATATATTTGTGTTCAGGAAACATTCTGTTGTTGTTAATAAAGAGCATCACACATGTTTCATGATGGAGAAAGCCAGGAACTTCATTCTCCTTTATGAAGCAGCAGGCTCCTGCTGCACAGTGACACAAGAGAGCGGCTCTCGCCCTGGTGTCTGACCACATGAGCACTTCTTCGTTACATAGGACAGGACAAAGGAGTCATCTCATTGAAGGCAAAGAGGGAAATCCTGTCCCTTTGTGTCCTTTTCTCCTCACAGTTTTGCTACCTGTTGTAATGGTGAGCTCTGTATTACTGGAAGGTAGTGTGTATCAGCAGCTGGAAATAAAAGAAGAAAAAAAAAAAACCTGAAGGAACTTTTCAGCTCATAAACATTTTATGAGCTGAAAAATGCTTGTGGGGGTGTTGTTGAACAGTGATACTGGAAACAACTTCTGTCTGTATCAGGAGTAATTTGCACACCTGCATTTTTTGGAGACATTTAAAAGTCTTTGCTTAGTGAATGTGTTTCAAAGTGCTTATTGGACCCTGGGACTCACACCAGCTCTGTCTGTTTTCTTGTCCCCTCCAGCTTTGAGCAGAATGAAATTGCAGAAACTTGTGCTTTGTAGTTGAGGAATTTTATGGAAAGAAGGTTACAGACCTTTTGTGTTTCAACATGTAATTCTCTGAGATGCATATTTCTTTCTTAGAAGTGTACGAAGGTTGTGAAATTTGAAGGAAAAGGAATACTGTAGAATGCAGGATGTTAATGAGTCATAGTCATAAAGCTGAACAAAGGAGGCAGAATAGGGTCTTTGCAGGTCCATCTTAAAATGCATTTAGTCCTTTTGTCTTCCCTGCTCCCTCTGGAAGGCTGTCCCAGATGATCGTGGCTCTCCTAAAGTCTGATTCTAATATCTAGCCTGAATTGTTTCTTGGCGAGTTCAAACTCGTGTTTATTCTTGCCAGCATTGTCTTTAGCTTGAATAGATCTTTTTTCTTCTTGACACTTATCCCTTGATACTTTTATTTCTCGGTTCAGTCATAGAGAATAACCATG
Organism: Odontophorus gujanensis; assembly: GCA_013399175.1. Taxonomy (NCBI): domain Eukaryota; kingdom Metazoa; phylum Chordata; class Aves; order Galliformes; family Odontophoridae; genus Odontophorus; species Odontophorus gujanensis. The sequence continues at coordinate 57,682 of VXAB01003276.1, read as the reverse complement.
TCTCCTTTCAGCCTTTATTTTTCTCATTGTGGGAGGGAGAGTGGATATGCTATGGGAGCCTGCAAGGAGGAGACTCTGCTGCTCAAGGTTGTTGGTGTGGTGCTGGGTGATGGTGTGGAGGACCAGGACTGCATGCCTCCCAGCTTTCTGCATGTGGAACTTCACATGTCATGGAGCCATTTTAGAAGCTCGCAGCATCTGCACTTGTATCTGTCTTCACTTGTACTCACACTGTTCTGTTTTAAGTTGTTTTATTTATGCCTGCTGGCAAATACCTATCTGGACATTGTTCTTTGTAGTAGGTACACGTGTGCTACGTGCAACTTTTGGTGTACTTTTCAGAAATTATTAACATTACAGTTTTTGTGTTAGAGTTCTGCTGAAGGGGAAGAAACATCATTTATGTGCTAAGGTAGCTTATGTCCTCTTGCAAATGATAGATATTTGCTATTGAAACATAATTTATGCTTAGTAACTATTTCAAATCAAAGTTTATTGTAAAGAGAAAGTTGCTGCCCTGCATAAAGCGTTCTCCTGCTTTATGAATGCCTGCTAACACACTCCAACATGCATGGCTAGAACATCCCTGCCTGCACAGGTTGTTCAGCTTTCTTAGCAACTATGTGATTCTTAATAACAGTTGTGCATTTAAGAGAAAGAGAACTGAAAATGTGCCTGAGCATCATGGTGAGCAAAATGCCATTTAATTTTCCAATGCATCTCTTCTGATGTGGTATTCTATGTCTGTGGTTCTATTGGTGCTCTGCTGAGCTAAGTTCATTTCTGACGGGATGTTGGAGCGATAGTTAGGTGACTTCACTTGGGCTGACCCAACTTCCTCTCTTATTAAATGCAAAATCTCCTATTTATTTAATGGAAACTGGACTTCTCTGCTTACAAAGTAACATTCCAGCTGACACTAAGACTGTGGTGGCTGCTGGCCTTCTCTAGCCCCAGAGGTGGTCACATTCTCTGCTGTTTGCAGCAGTCAATGGGCATGGTTTTATTTCAGTTATTGAATTATTAATGCAGTCTTTCCTAGCGGTGTTTTGTTTTGAGCTCTGGGTTGTTTGTTCAGATAGGAAAGAAAAACACCTAGTAGTTCTGAAACACATTTCTCAATGAAACAGATTTGTCTATATTAGCCTGAGTCTATTGCATATAGCTACACAAATAATTTTCATACTCTGAATGACTGAATTCTCCATATCTTTTGGCGTACAGACAGACAAGTTCTCATTTTGTTAGAGTAACTCAGGTGTTAAATACCAGCAAACATGGCCAGATTCTGATATCATCTTCCCCAGTGTAATTACACCACAGTAATTCCAATGAGGTGATTGAGAGCAGAATTGTTTAGGGGATGTTAGGTGTCTGAATGTATTTATAACATTTACAGCTTCTCTTTTGTTCTATAATTAGTTAATTTTTACTTCAAAAGACACTTGTACCATAGGGAATTAAAGGAACTTGTTTAACCCTAACTGATAGACCTGTTACTGAATTAAGCCAGATAGAATTTTTCTGTATTAGAATATTCATGTTGTACTGGTGCGATGAAGGGCCTTTTAAGAAGTGCCCTTCAGTTAGGCACTGTCACATATAAATCATACTTAAAATACACCAGCAAAAATGCCTGGCATGAGAGAAAGTGCTAACAAACAAGTAACAGTTAAAAACCCAAAGTACCAGGACTTTTATACTCTGTTCTTAAAGGAAACAGCTCCAGACTCAACAGAGCTGAAATTTGATATTCAGAAAATTTCACAATAAAATAAGACTGAATTAATAAGAAGTTCTTAAGCCACTATTGCTGGCTCTTCCTGCAGTCTTATTAAAGAGCAATAATTTCTTTTTTCACATTCCTTTATAGACTTCCATAGATACAAGGAACAGTACCCTCACATTAAATACTGCTCAGAGGATGCATACACATTCCCTGCTGTTTTTGCATTGTTTCCAAGGAAACGTCTCAGTCCTAGACATAGGGATTACACATTTCTAGCTTTCTTATAGCTCTTTGTTTATTCATGAGACGAATGAAGGAATTTTATTCATAGGTACAATGTAGTTTTTCATACATCTGCTGCAAAGGAGGAAGAATCCTTTTAGGAGTTTTGTTTACATGTGAAGAACGCCTTAAAAAATCCTTTGGCAGAAAAGGAACTGTCATTTACATGGAAACTACATCTACAATATGATTCTTTTGTTGTTNCAACTTCCTCTCTTATTAAATGCAAAATCTCCTATTTATTTAATGGAAACTGGACTTCTCTGCTTACAAAGTAACATTCCAGCTGACACTAAGACTGTGGTGGCTGCTGGCCTTCTCTAGCCCCAGAGGTGGTCACATTCTCTGCTGTTTGCAGCAGTCAATGGGCATGGTTTTATTTCAGTTATTGAATTATTAATGCAGTCTTTCCTAGCGGTGTTTTGTTTTGAGCTCTGGGTTGTTTGTTCAGATAGGAAAGAAAAACACCTAGTAGTTCTGAAACACATTTCTCAATGAAACAGATTTGTCTATATTAGCCTGAGTCTATTGCATATAGCTACACAAATAATTTTCATACTCTGAATGACTGAATTCTCCATATCTTTTGGCGTACAGACAGACAAGTTCTCATTTTGTTAGAGTAACTCAGGTGTTAAATACCAGCAAACATGGCCAGATTCTGATATCATCTTCCCCAGTGTAATTACACCACAGTAATTCCAATGAGGTGATTGAGAGCAGAATTGTTTAGGGGATGTTAGGTGTCTGAATGTATTTATAACATTTACAGCTTCTCTTTTGTTCTATAATTAGTTAATTTTTACTTCAAAAGACACTTGTACCATAGGGAATTAAAGGAACTTGTTTAACCCTAACTGATAGACCTGTTACTGAATTAAGCCAGATAGAATTTTTCTGTATTAGAATATTCATGTTGTACTGGTGCGATGAAGGGCCTTTTAAGAAGTGCCCTTCAGTTAGGCACTGTCACATATAAATCATACTTAAAATACACCAGCAAAAATGCCTGGCATGAGAGAAAGTGCTAACAAACAAGTAACAGTTAAAAACCCAAAGTACCAGGACTTTTATACTCTGTTCTTAAAGGAAACAGCTCCAGACTCAACAGAGCTGAAATTTGATATTCAGAAAATTTCACAATAAAATAAGACTGAATTAATAAGAAGTTCTTAAGCCACTATTGCTGGCTCTTCCTGCAGTCTTATTAAAGAGCAATAATTTCTTTTTTCACATTCCTTTATAGACTTCCATAGATACAAGGAACAGTACCCTCACATTAAATACTGCTCAGAGGATGCATACACATTCCCTGCTGTTTTTGCATTGTTTCCAAGGAAACGTCTCAGTCCTAGACATAGGGATTACACATTTCTAGCTTTCTTATAGCTCTTTGTTTATTCATGAGACGAATGAAGGAATTTTATTCATAGGTACAATGTAGTTTTTCATACATCTGCTGCAAAGGAGGAAGAATCCTTTTAGGAGTTTTGTTTACATGTGAAGAACGCCTTAAAAAATCCTTTGGCAGAAAAGGAACTGTCATTTACATGGAAACTACATCTACAATATGATTCTTTTGTTGTTGTTGTTGGTTTTTGTTTGTTTTTAAGGAAAGTGATTGTCTGTTCAAAGTCTTCTGAGCTTACCCTCTTTGTAAGAAATCTTGTTACTTATGATGAGTATGTAAACTTTTTTTTTTTTTTTT
>VXAB01003276.1:0-53528 GCA_013399175.1 Odontophorus gujanensis | reverse complement strand
ATTTTTTTTTTTTTTTTTACCATTTTCAGAAAACATTATCTACACTATTTTGCTTTACATGAAATCTTAATTGGATACTGTGAGATTGTGAGTGCATGCAGGATATGATCCCAGAAATAGAAATAAATATATTTTTATAAGTGCTTCAAATAATTAAATTCTTAATAGAAAATCACTCCTTTAAGACAGGTCACTTCATATCTACTCTGATAATGGTGCTCTAAAATTGTAATATTCCTTCTTTTTGAGTGCACAGTTTTCAGTGGTCCTTTTTACAGCTGTTTTTTGCACATTTTGGATGTTAAGATTGAATTCACTCCTGCTGATGCAGGTAGCCTTTTTCCATCACCTTTTGGGTTTTTTTTTAGTGTTAAAATGATAAATTTGATCAGTAATATACATAATGCCCACTGGTTTCTTTCAAGAGATTTGTGAATTACTTCCTGGCACAAGTCAGGATGTGTTTAGAGAGTCTGCTGCATATTTTCTGTAGCCTTTGGGAACATGGAGTTGAAGTCATTCATCTTGTTCTTTGGAGCAATTCACATCTATTAAAAAAACTGCTGGCTGAATTGTATTAGGACTTGTCTGACCAGTCTTGTATTACTGGACTTGCTTCAGTAGGGATAATTCAGCTTCAGAAGTCATATGAACATTTCTCTTCGTTAGTGATTAGAGCTGAAATTTCTCCTTCCCTTCCTGATAAGGAGAAATGCAGTTGGAAGTTTTGTCTTCTTTAGGATTGATTTTGTCTTTCAGAAGCCTCTGCTGTATTTGATTACTTTTTTTTCTTTTTAACTGTAATCTTAATTTTTCATCATCCAGTGAGAGTTTGATAGTTTCAAGATGGAATTTTTTGTCATTGAAGAGGAATTTCCACATACTTGATGTAATAATTGGATAAAAAATAGGATAGAATGAAAGGAATATACCTATATGTACACAGAGTAACATTCTTTTAATTTAAGAATTTGTAGTGGGATTTTACCTAAACTATTTTTTTGTTTGTTTGTTTGTTTTCCTTTTTTAAAAGTGGTGACTGAAATGACTCCTGGATTGCTCGTGCATTTGTAGTGAGTCACCATTAGATGTTACAAGCAAAATTCTAAAGTCCCTTGGACAAATTGTATACTCAAGGTCTAACTGAGAGTTTAGGAGGCCCCTAAATAATTATTGACAGATAAGCTGGAGGTTGCTTTCAGATAAGACTTCTGTAGTTATAACCTCATTCTGGAGTTTTTCTACTCCACCAGGCTTCCTTTCTGGCAGTACTTTTCTTTCTGTCTCATTTGCTGTGCACATGGCCCTTCAGACTGTAGAAAAGTGTGAGGATCAAAAACATCTTAAAATTAACTCAGGAAGAAGTTATATATCAAGTTTAGTCTTTAGTTGGTTGTCCAGTTTATTTCCAAACTGCTTTGGATTTGTAGTACCCAAAGCAATCATACATATTAACCCACCTACTGATAAATTTCAAATGGGTGAGGGCTTTTTCATTGTTTTTTCCCGCATGTTAAGAGCTGATACTCTGAACAGTCCATTAAAATTGTGATTACAGAATCTACTCTGTATCTTCTGTGTAAATTTGTAGTGCATAAAATATGCAAAATCAACATGCCAAGTAATCTATGTGTGCATATCTATGTGTACAATCACTCTTAACTATTTGAAAGCATACATTTGCGTTTAAGGTATTACGAAGATAAATATAGTAACACAAGTATATAGGTCTTGGCCAAGGTTGATTTCCCCCACAGTGGACTACTCTAGAAAAACATTTAAGTGAAGAAAACTCAAGCCTAAAGTTTGGTGAATGTGGGTTGTCACAAAAGTGATAGCTATAAATTTGTCCCAAGAAGGATCAGGTGCTGCAGCTAAACAGTGTGTCTGATTGGGTGTGGTTTTGAGAGCTGTTTGCTTGGCCAGTGGGCTTGTGCAGAGGTTAAACTCTAAGGGTGCTTATGGGGTGTTTGAGAGATGGTATTTTTTTGAGAATTTTAGGAGATAAAATTTCAGAGAAACATTATAATAAATGGCAGCAAAATGTATTAATTATTCCAATATTCTGTAGAAAAAGCATTGTGAGTTAGATCAGGTGGGACATATTCACCTAACTGTGTGTCTGTATGTATCAACACAATGGCCTGCTGTAGAGCTTGAACCTCGGGAGATTTTCTAGTTTTATTTTTGCCACAAAGACTTTCATCTTTGAAGCAAATGACATTGACTGAGAAAGTAAAACTGAGCCTATACCTAGTGCATAAAACCTGAATTACTCCGATGTTAATATGAAATCAACCTAAATTTTTTTGGGAACTAGCACAGTAAGAAGTCTACTTTAAGTTTTGCTAAAGCTGAAGAGTGTTGACATTTACCAGGGGATTGGGCATTAACTACCCATCATTTCATGTCTGAGCAGCCTTTAGAGTTGCCAAATGGTGCACATCTGCTTTAGCACAGTGGCTGCTGCATTTTGACGTTGGCCCAAATTTTTGTGGCTACAGGTCATTTTTCTGCTGGGAAGGGGCACTCACTTCCCACGTTAGTAGGGATGACCATTGATTCTATCTTGTTCCAACTGTGTAGTAACAGAAGCATTTTGGGGTTGTCTTCCTGTAACTGACAGTTAGCAAAGGGCTGTTTCCTTCTTTACCATGCAGGAGTACCCGTGGGGTCAAAGCTGAAGTTTTGGTGAGCAGTTGCTTTCCTTTCCCAGCCAAGTCTTCTGTCTGCCTTGGTGAGCTGGCCTCTGAAGTTGGAGACAGAACGGCTAATCTAGGCTGTGCAATTTGACTTTTTACTTTGTTTAGGATTTCAGCTGCAGAAAAGGATGTAGTACTTGCCAGTGGTTTGTTTTGGGTTTGTTTAGCTCCGCAGAGTTTTAGAAGTGTCTTCTCTGTAGTCGTGAAGTAAAATGTCGTTGGAAGGATGCTCAGGAGCTGGAGCAGAGTTTTGTTGGTGAAACACTGGAGCAGAGAGGAAATGGAAACAAAATAGTTGTCCTTAGGATATTGTATGGCAAATACTCACTTGTTATCCAGGAGGGCATATCCTACACTTGCAGGGGCTCAGGCTTGACACTATAATACTGCCGTTTTTAACAACTTGACATTTACTCAATCTGGTTTTTCTTAACAAACTTACCATTGTGTCAGAGGGGGAAAGCAGGAAGCAATGAAGCTGAAGGAAACGCCAAAGGCTGCCAGAAAGTTTCATGATACTCTTTTATAATAAAACAGTTCCTTTATTTCTGACATGGTTTTTGCATCATCTTGTCTATTACTTTAAAATTTGGCAGGGATCCTGAAGCAAAACGATGCAGTCCAGAGCCCTATGCAAAACAGATGTCCAGATGAGTGACATCCTTTACACAGGTGTTTCTGGTCATGGCCAACAGTTCAGTTGTTTGAATATGTGGGAATGGCATAGTTGGAGAAAGGCCGTAGCTGAACAACATGCCAGCAATTGATACTCAGGTTTCCAGCAGGGCTGTATCTCACATGGAAACTGAGGTACCCAAATAAGGTAAAGCAGAATGGTGAAGTGAATTTGAGTAGACAAAGCTGACCACCCACCTTGAGTTGCTTTCAGCTCCTACCCATCTAGCTGTACACAAACTCTTCCTTCCCAATATTTTATTCCAGATATTTACTTGAATGATTTAGATTTCTATTCAAGCTCAATGTATAGAATTTATATCTGATTTTTATGTTTTATTTCTATTTCTTTTAAATGACTGATGAGATTTAAAGAATAATAACTTCTCTTTTGACTGTCAAACAGAAAGCAAAACATAAATTTCGATTAAGCTTAGAAAGGAAAAAAAAAGCCATCAAAAAGCTCCAATGGAAATGTGTATTACATCGTAAAAATTTTCTAATGGGAGTCAGTGTTAACAAAACTTTCAGAAATTTATACCTAACTGGGGAACACTTTCAAATGAACTAAATAAAACCCTTGATTTGTGTAGACTGAAGAGTAATCAAGGACTGGCTGTAGTTAGACCTCATTGTACTCACTGTCTATGTTAATGGGGAGTAAAAGGATGAAAATATTCAGAAGTTTAATTATTTCTGGACTTGTCTTTGTTGCCTTTTACTTAGGTGTGTATAGTAGTAGCCATGTTTCTTTAACACCTCAGACCAGCTCCTTGGCAGTGTTCCCACCTTTTTCTGGTGGGGGAGATGAGGTATGCCTGGAGCAGTGCTGCACTTTGACCGTGCTTAGGTAGGATAATGATATTACAAGATGGCACAAGTTAGAGAAATTGCATATACTGTAGACTGACTCTTGGAATTTTCCTTCAGCAGGAAATGTCTGTATTTCAAAATCTTATTTCTTTTGAAATGAGATGAAAAGAATAATAATCATAATAAACCCTTGCTATGAAATAGAACAGTCCAAAAGATGTTATCAAAATGTTTTATTCTGTAAAACAGAGGCATTCTATACCACTTTAAATGTAACTTTATTTTTTTCAGTAGGGAAAAAAAAAAAGTAATTCTACATACCCACTTTTTGAAATGTTGAAGTCTTTAGTATTTTTTGCTCAAAGGCCATCTTGTCGAATTGCTCCTTCAGCATGCTTTTAAATCAAAATATTCATTGAGACTGTCATACTGCTGTGGGATTGATTAAGCTTTCTTTCTAGGGAAGATTTTCAGCAGGTTCTAGTCCTCAGACTGCTTGAGTGAGCTTCTACTACAAAGCTGGTTCTTAGCAGAGCTGAAAGCTCTGGTGAGGTCAGTGTGTCACCTGGAGCTGTTTGAGTCATTCCTCAGGCTTGGTGTTCTCCAAAGCCCAGATGTAAGCCCTCACTGACTTTTTTTATAGTTTAAATAATTCAGTTTGGACCCTTTACTTTGAGGACTACTAAACATTTTACAGAATAAATTTAACTGTCTGTTGTCTGAACTGCTATCTAATGACCCTGTGATTGCTGTTTGGTAGGTCACACTTGCTAACCTATCAGGTGTGTCCCACAGATGTGTGTGAACTTTGAGGTAATGCATTAAAGCCACGAGTCTGGGTTCTGCAGAGTCTTAATCGGACACAACGTGCATGTTGACTGAAGTGTTCCATGGATTTATCTATTTGGATCAGTTTTTCAAAGCGTCTTTTATCCATGGTGTAAGGTTGGACTTAGTGAAATTCTGTGACCCACCTCATGTGGGAGACTAGGCTAAATTCTGTGAGTATGCAAAAGTGAATCAGGTGCTGATCTGTGCATCTGCCCCCAGTCCTCTCTTCTGTCAGTGTGCTTTCCATAGCATGTTTTTAGAATATGGTCGTGTTCTGCACTACCTTGTTCTGAATGATGTTTTCAGAAAAGTCTGATCAGTAGATGATTTGAAGAGGCATCTGCTTGAGATCTCAGACTTGTGTTCTTTTATCAGTTTGTCCAAGCTGTTGATCTGTTCTTCCACACTGCTAGGGATTACAATTTTTTCTATGCCCTAGTCTCCATCCCAGACACCCCTGACCATAGTCCCAGAGCATGTGATCTGTTGGAGGTGATGTTTAAGGCTGTTGCTGAGGTGCATGTTTATCGTAGCAAATGTGATGAAGGTCTTCTACAGGAGGTGATGGTCATCGTTCTGTGCTGACCAACTGTAGCAAAGAAGAGGAGGTACCTGAAAACAAGTGCAGACTGTACAGCTATGGGGAATAAGATGATTTAACCAGCAAAGCACAGAATTTAACAAGTAAGCTTAAATGGTTAAGCACTTTTCCTCCTGAGGCAAAGGGTTTTTTTTTGTTTGTTTGTTTTTAATTTTCATTGCTAGTTATCACATTATCTTTTTTACATTCACTAAATGTCACATTTACAGAATTATGATAAAAGCAAATTTTTACAACATACAGTATGTTATTGTAGTCATCATGTGAACTAAATCCACTGTGATATAGTTCTGATGGAACCAAAATAAAGATTTCCTGATTATCAAATGCAGGAATAAATATAAGTAATGCAAACTGTATTTTTTCTTTCATCCTAACCTTGTGGTTTTGCATTCTTGATAGTGAATGCTATGTAATTTGTGGTAGTGTCACACTATGGAATGATATTCACACTTAAAAGAAACAGTTCAGAATGTTTTTGGTCTTCTTTTAAAATCATCTTTTCTTTTTATATTCTAAACAAAATATAGGGCCTGAATCAAAGTCCACAGAACTTTATGTGAATATTTGAGTGGATATTGTGGGTTTATCAGACCTCTAGTCCTACAAAACAACGAACTTTATGACTTCTTACACACAACTTGGCAAGTTTCACTGTTAATGGAAAAGTTGCGAGAATCCACAGGTGAAACTGTGCTGTTTGTAGAATGTCAGATTGAATACTGATTGTCCTGTTATAAACAAGACTTAAAAAACATGCTTAATCCACAAGTCTACTGATTTTTTATATTTAAGTTTTTTAAAAGTTTGAAAAAATCAGAATGTTTTTCATTTAACTTTTTACTCTAATTCAGCTGCTTTTCAGAAGGGTTTTTAGAGGGAAAGCCCTCTCTAATGCCTACCCCCTTCCCAAATGATCTTGGAAAAGCCTTTTAGAGTTCTTTGCAGAATATTAATAGTGTTTGAAGAGGCAAGGATCATGAGAAGGATTGGAATTAAAGTTAATGCCACCTTAATCCATTTTCAGTAGTAGCAGTCAAATCCTCTTGTGTCCAGAAAGTACCTGCAGCAGGGGAATTTCCATTTCTTACACACAGTTATGCACATTCTGAGATAGATGCCTGTGCTGTGCAGGTAATTTAAACATCTAAATGTATTAAATTGATTAAAAAGCACTCTAGGTTGGATGTAAACCTACCCATCTATCTATTTCATCTTTATTTCGCTGCATACCTCTTCAGTTTTCTTAGTAGAAGGCTTTACTGGCATGTCTCAGTTGGATCAACAATCTAGGCCGACTGCACCTGTTTAGACTACTTGATTGTTTTTACTTTCTTCTGGTAGTGATAGTAGAAGAGCACCTCTTTTAAAAAAGTGCTACTTTTGTCTTATTTGTCATTGTAATGTGTGAACTCTGGATAAGAACCTTTAGGAACTGAATTTCTTTGTCCTCACCTCACCTCTTAATGACAGACTCCAATCTATATGTCTTTCCCTGCAGATGAAATGGGCACACACATATACATAGATAGCATCTTTCAGCTACATCTAGTCAGTTTAAAGCTGTTGCAAGTGTTTGTGTGTCTGCCCTGTGCATCTAACAATCTACTTTTTTCTCTCTCTATTCACATTTAATGATTATATGTAAGTTTTCATCCTAGAGTCTTGCTTATTCTTAGTGGACAAGGTTACATGTTATATTAGCTGTATTGTTTATTAGATTATTGGTCATCTCTAAGGCTTACAAGAATTTACCATAGCTGTTACTGCTAGGTATTGGCAACTTGAATATCCAAAAATCCAGGAGGGAGAAGAAATTTTAATAAAAAATAATTCAATTGGAATCTTTATTATTTTCTTAAAAGCTGGTAATCTTGTTCATGGGAAAAACAAAACAATAATACTTAGTATTTGATGAAAGTGTCTTCTTAAAATTTATTATTGGAACATCACATCATAGCCAGTGTTCTTTTATGTGGATCTCTGTGGCATGTGAGGTCTTGAAAAAGCTAACAAAGTAGAAGTAATGTCTGATAGAGATCTTTGCATGTGTAAGAATTTGTATATGTCTTCTAAGTGAGTTTGGAACAGATGTTGTTCATTAAATTTATTGCCTACTGTGATTTAGCATGAGCTAGTAATTTGAGGGTCTTCCAGGTGTGCACTGCTACAAAAAACAGTGCACTGGTCAGAACTTGTTAGTCATGGTATCCTCCTACAAATTATAACCTATGCTGTTCCATCCTGGTTGTTTTTTTTTTTTTTTTTTTGTAAACGTATTGTTCTGTGCAAAAGGATACTTTATGCACACAATCCTACCAGCAGTATGTGAAATCCTAATTCATCCTTATTCCATGTTCGTCTATATACTAGGGTATTTATGCACTGTCCTTTTTAAACCCTGGACACAGTCTTCTTTCTGGTCTGTGCATGTTTGCATATGTAATTTTCTGATTCTGTATTTCACATTATAGTGAATTTACCAAGTATCAAAAATTGTCAAAGCTCCTTAGTGGATTTAGCTTGCCATTCCCTTTTCCATTGATTGACATGTGTGTAGTTTTTAATTCAGGATTTTAAAATCAAGGTCTACTATCTTGTGCTGATAAGAGCTTCTGCTTCTTATGAAAATACAATTCCTTGATACCCTGGTCTTCACTGGGGCAATATCCCAGTAGCTGGGCAGAAATTAGGTATAGGCAGTTTTCTTTGTAGTGGGAACCCTGAACTTAATGCTGTACAAACTGAATCTTTGGAGAAAATAAACATCACTGAAGAAGGTTTATTCCCTCTAAGGTTGACATGGATCTTAATTTTTTGCAAATTCTTTAGCGAATAGGTCACAGCCTCTGATTCAGTGCACTTAATACTTGTTCTTTGTGAAATGGACCTAAATTTGCCATTACTCTTCAGCATGAGGTTTATCAAAATGAAGATTCAATGGTACTTCTAGGTTTAGCAGTAAGCACAGGGTGAGTTGCTAGAACATTGATTCTCCTTTGAGCTGTAGTGGTCTTTATGAGTTGCAGGCAGTCTGCATGCACAAAAAATCTCAAGCTGAAGATTTCACCAACCTTTCAGAGTGTTCTGCATCAGTTCAATGTGATTTAATACATTCTTCTCCAGAATTATCTCCTGATTATCTCTGAGGGCTCAGTTGTCCTAGAGATTAAGTGATGTTCATATAGAATCATAGAATCATGTAGGATAATTGCTACAAACTAATGAAATACTTTTCCTGGCAGTTTCTCTCTTTTTTTTTTTTTTTTGAAGATATATTTGTAAATATTGCTCTGTCATTTATTTGGTTTGCTAAAAGACCTAAATGTATTCTCTGGATAGTAACCATCACTGATGGTGCTGCAAGGAGTCCTGTTTGTTGGTTCAGGTAGAGGTTTGTTTGTTACTTGGCTTTATACCAGCAAAGTGTAATTTTGCTTTGACAACATGGCTTTGAACATATCCTCAGAAGCAGAATATGTTCATGGATATACACTGTGGAACAAATTTTTCAGCTTCAAGTGAATAGACCATGTGTTGTATCAGTCAAAGCCTGAAAACTGTTTATTCTCTGAGTCTGTAGTCTGGATGGATGGATGGATGTAAGTACATTCAATGAGGATAGCATCTGTTATCTAGAATAGAGGGTTTGAAGTAGCGTCCATTCTGAGAAGGTGCATGTACAAAGTGCTTATGGACTTCATGATCATAGGTCTTAGAGGAATTCACGCGGGCTTCTATAGATGTCTTCTTAGAACTGGAACAGAAGATGAGGGGTCTGTAATCTGTGGGAGTGTGTAAATCTTTTAAAGTGGGTATTAAACAGGAAAAGATAACCGGCATTTAATCGTGTTACTGTCTGAATGATTAATTGGGTTTTGTTTGTTTGCTTGTTTGTTATTAAATAATTTAGAATGGCAAATTGCAACAACTTTGTAAAGTGAGACTATTTTCTGACCAGTGGTCTGAGTGTAAAGAATAGAGCACATGGCGTGGTTTTTGTGGTGTTACTAGTAATATGAGTTACTCTATACTGAAGATAAATGGAGCTGTAGAGGTATATTCTGTGCGTCCCACTTAAATTTAAATTTTGCTTTGCTTAGCTTCATCTAAGCTCAGTTTTAGTGAAGATTAGGTAACATCACTGATCAGCACAAGCATGTAGTGCAGGTTGAAACCATAGTCTTGTGGCCTAGAAATAGTTCTCGTAATTCCTATATAGCACAGGAGAGTTTAGCTCTGGTGTGAACAGCATTACAGAAGCAGTGAATTCAACATTCAGAGGGTCCGAAATAAGAAGAAAATACTGTGATAGCATTTAACATACTGTGACTAGAAGAATATACTGAATTTGCTATGTTTTGATTTTCTGTTTTTTTTTTTTTCTTGCTCTAAAAGATTGCTTATACTTCACATGTCTGCAGTAATGCACAACCATGACTGTTACTTAGGGATTATGAAAAGTTCTTTTTTTTTTGCAGATCATCCGATGAATGAGTTTTTGGATCTGTTCAGTCGCCACATGCTTCCTCATACAGTAGATGAATCCCACACTGATGCAGAATCAACTCAGACCGAACCCTGTACTTCAGACTCTGTGCAGGATTCGTCTGAATATATAATATTGGATCCTTTCTTTCCAAACTTTATGGACTTTGAAGAGGAGGAAGAAGACTGTGAAAATACTACTGATGTTACAACTCCTCCAGCTTTGCAGTTCATCAATGGAAAGCAACAAGTCACAAGCGCACCTAAAAGCACGAAAGCTGAGGAAGCTAGAAGTGACCAAATTGAAAGCGTTGCACATTCAAAAAATGTGACCTTTTCACAAATCAATGAAACTAACACCTTTATAATATCTGAAACCGAAGCTTCTGGTACAATGCAGCCAAGCAAAGCTGGAGAAGTAATAGGGGCATTTGAAGTTACACAGTCGGCAGCAGATGTTGCAATGTTAGAACCGGTATATAGTGGTGAGTCAGAAGTTACCACAACAGACAAATATTTTGAGATTACTTCTATGTATGAGCAATTACCACCAAAAAATAAGGAGAGTGTAATGTGGCATGGAACTGAGGAGAGTTCTACCAAAGACACAAAGAACTTGCTTTTGATTGCTAGTGAATCTTCTGGAGGTGGTTCCACTGAATCTGATTTGACTAGGTCTGTGTTCACAGAAATTGTGAGAATGTCAAGTCGTGAAGATAATGAAAAGAATTCTGGTACAACTTCTGTTCCCAGTGTCTTTTCTGTGGAAAATTCTGCTGTAACTGCTGCTCCGGGTGCAAGTTTTGATACTGCTACTGTAGGAATAGCTGTGAGAGACCTTACTCCAGAAGAAGGTACCACTACTGCAGGAAATTATTATAAATCAACTATTAAGCTTGATGCAGAGTACCCTTTTGAAAGTGTTTTGGAAGCAACAAATGGTGCAACAAAGCCTGAGATGAGTGCTTCTCCTTTTATAGTTCTTGAAGGCTCTGGAGATGTGGAAGAGAACAGCACTTCAGCTTCAGTCATGACAACAGAAACAGCAGTTTCAGAAACTCTTTCAGTGCAAGATATTTCTTTCGGCTCTGGCACAGTACTACCAACAGAAATTCCTGTAACCATTTCAGAAATCACCTCTACTTTGCCTCGGGGAACAATAAATCTTTATTCTACTTTTGATCAAAGTTCTGAAGCAACTGTTTCCACCAAATCTGTATTAATAATGGAGCAAGTAGTTGGCAGCTCTGTTGCAACTGAAAAGAAAATTGAAGATGAAAAAGAAGTACAAACTACTGTTTACTCAAGTCAGGAAATTTCAGCCGCTGCTGCAAAGGGAAAATCAGAACTGGATGAGCTTCGAAGCACTACTGATGAAGTCAGAACTGTAAGTCAGGAACCCATTCCTCTCAGAGAAACAGTACCAGTAACAGGTACCATGGATTCTGAAATCCAAAAGGTTACTGCCACTCCTTTCTTGAGAGAGAAGAAGCCTTTTATAAATGAAGGATCAGCTGAAGAACCAGCAGACTTATTTTCAGGGGGTCCCACAAGAAAAGTGGTAAGTACTGACTCCCAGTTTACTGATTCAGGTTCTGGAGATATAGATCTTATCATTGAGTCTGCTACTTTGACTTCAGTTCCATCAAGGTCTGTCATGGAAACAGAAACAGTAAAACAGGAAGGAAATATATATGCCATTGATGTTTCATTGGAGAATGCCACAACAGAATATGAAGAGCACTTAGGAACAGGTGAACCAGCAACATCAGTTTCAAGTACTGGGTCATATGGATTGACAAAGGAGCCTGAAGTAGCAATTCAGATGTCTGAGAATGTCTTTACTACAGAAAACCAAGGAGAACAAACACAGGAAGCAGAACCAACTCACACAGCTCCTTCTGACATCAAATCAAGACCTGGTTCTAGAAGAGAGGTAACATCTCATATTGCACCCGTAATTGGAACAAAGGATTTAGAAACAGCTGAGGTCACATCATCTCCAGAATCAGTTGTTAATAGCAGCATGCTTGACACCATGGTAACACATGATAGCGTAAAAGCAGTAGCCGAGTCTACAGAAAGCAAAAAGGGAAAAGGTGCCTTTTCAACTGTTTCTTTGGGCAAAATTCTAATGATTGAGCATGGCTCTGGAGAAGAATTCAAAGCTGACAGCAGCACCGCAAAACTAATGTCTAATGGACCCACTGAAAAAGTGCTTGGAAGCCATTTTTCATTTTTTGATCAGGGATCTGGAGAAGCAGAAAGTTTAACTGAATCATTTACAAAAGCATCAATTTCATCCACTGGGAAACCAGAACCACGAGAACAGTATGGCAGAAAAACTGTCAGCATGCCATTCGCTGTGGTTCATGCCTTCACTGCTGGACCTAATGAGCCAGTCACAAATACTGAACATGACATAACCACTTTGCAAACTGTAACTGACACAGAAGTGGAAGAGAAAACAGCTAATGAGGTGACAGCGACATCTTTTGCTACAAATCTTCCTTTGGCAGAAGATGGGCATTCATGGGAAGACAGGTCAAGGGAAGTTCTACCAAAAACAATAGAATCTTCTGGAGAAGCAACAGAAGATCCATTCTTTGAAAGTACACAGGCTAACCATGAACATGTGGAATTTTTAAGTTTTCCCACTATCAGACCGTATTCAGAAGAAAACAAAATAGAAGCTGAATCTGGTGAAAAAATATTGTTGCTGTTTAATGACAGAGTTACCGAGTCTGCAGTAATCGAAAGGAAGTACTTAAGTTCTCCAGTTACTGATACAGAGCAAGAAGAGGAGTTGGTACAAAATGTTTTTCCTACAGAAGATATTCCCAGATTACTCCTGACACCTAAAGAAGAAAAACCAACAAACAGTGAGCTCATCAGTGATCCATTAGTTTCAGGACAAGGATCAGGAGATGAGTTTACTGTTATACCTTCAGCAGAGTCGTTGGCTGTCAAAGAAACCACAAATACCTTAAGTCCTCAGCCTTTTTATCCTGCAAGTGTAGTAACCAAACTTTCAACTGTCAAAACACAAGACTTTGAAAGCAGAAGCACTGAATCAAATGCTGAAATTAATGAAAAGATTAGAACTACTACAGCAGAGCTGCTGACAGAAACTGCATACTCAACAGCCACCAGTTCCCCAAATTTTGAAGAAGAGAGTTCCACTCACTCCAACTCTAAAGACAAAGATGTAACACATTATTTTGTTGTGATTGAAGAACCTTACAATGAGGAAGTGGACCATAGGAGGGGAGAAAATGAAACAAATGGGACAATAGCTGCTCCTGGAGATGTTTCTCATGAGGAATCTTCACATATGCTGACTACAGGTGTTGTAACTCCTGTTTCTGTAATACTGAGTGAAACTCCTTTCCTTGAAATGGAAAAATCTCTTACCACATCAACAACAAAAATGCCAAGCAGATTATTACCTGAAAGCTCTGGAGAGGGATCTGGCTGGGCTGGTGTTTCAGATTCATTTCCCCCTGATACATTTACTCATTTGACAGTACCTCCTGTGACAAAAGTCAAACTAACTGCTTCGTCTCATGTTCCTGGGGAAGTTTATTCTGGAGTTATGACAACAGATGCACCAGAAGATGGAACACAGACTGTGGTCACAGGATTAGCATCTCTTTTTACAGAAGAACAGGAGAGTGTGACAAATCAAACTGCTGCTGACCCAAAGACAGCTACAATAGAAGAGCTGACTAGTGATACTGGGATATCACTGGACATTATTCCAGTGGTAGATGACAGGAGACACGTTATACTGAATGTTTCTGTTTATGGTGATATTACACTAATTGAAGAACGACTGCAAATCCCATCAGAAAGAACAACTATTATAGACATGGATCATTCCAAGTCAATGCCTGAAGATATACTAAGTGTGCAGACAATGCCAAATCTTGTCATACAGTCAACATATGGTAGTGATGATAGCGTGAAAGCTGAAGAGGACAGGTATGATTCAACACTTAATTTTTCTGTAATAGAAGAGAATTCACTTGGATCTGGTGATAATCTGTCTTTGACTACTTTCATTCAGCCAAGTAGTGAATCAGTAGCAGCTGAACATGGACAAAAATCAGTAGACAAGGATTTAGGTTCAGGGTATGCTGTGCAGTTTGCAACAGAAACTCTCACAACTACCGTACTCAACGAACTGGGAATTTTCCTTCCAACAGTACCCTCACTGGTAAGCCCTCTTATGCCTCACAAGTCTAAAGAACCTGAGTTTGAGGACAATCATGTTGGAAGGACAAGCACAGCAGAAGTCGTATATGAGGCTTATACTTCAGCAAACAACCGAATAATAACAGATCAAAGTGAAACAGTGTCTGTTTCTGGATTTTCTGGAATGGGACAAGAAGAGCCAAGTGATAAAAAGCCTACGGTTCCTTCCCTTACTCCAGATTTAACTATGGAGACTTTAGAAAAGGCTTTGACAACTGACACATTTGATGTAAGTATGGTCACCACACAGAGTATGTCCCAACATGCAACTGTATCATCGAGCAATAGTGAAGAAAAGCATTCTACAGTATATATACAAACAAAATCAGCATCAGCAGAGTATGAAGAAACAGATTCAGTGAGTTTAAATTCTGTATCTCAAAATCCTAAATCTTCAGTAACGGTTCGGTTAGTTAATGGAGTATCTGAGTATCCTGAGGTAATCATTCCAAGTACATCATCTGCAAAGGATTCAGATCAGTCTGATCATTCATCAGATGGAACTTTCAAGGAGGTTAGTTCTGATATTGCAGCGACTTATAAACCACCCACTACAAACCTAGATAGAACAGAGCCTGCTCTGCTAGAGTTTTCTCCTGAGCCTGAATCAGAAAGTGTAACTACTGAAAGTACTACTCACTTTAATAAACTTGTACCAGAGAGGTCAGAGGAGACAGAACCTTCTGTAAATGATCTGGTTGCTGAGGAAAATGCTACTGTTTCTGGAGATTCTCCATCAATACATGACTACCCTACTGCTTTTCTGAATTTTGGAGAAAGAACAAGCACGGATGTTCCAAAACTTAGCACGATAGAAGTTGAATTTTCTTCAGGGAGAGTGAAAAATCCCAGTCAAGAAAGTGACTGGAGTACTGAGAGAGAGAGACCAGAACTTTCATCCACACCTGTTTCAGATTCACCCAGCAGTGGAGTATTTAAACCTGACAAGGAAGCAGTTACAGTGCTTTTGTCATCATTAGAGCCTTTGGATAGAAACTTGGAAACACAGTCAGCTTTGCTTGGTCGAGAGGAGATCACAACCATTTCTTCTAACATTGCAACAAACAATGCAGCCCCTGGAAACAATCCTTATTCAAATAAACAGTCAACAATAAGCTCGGAGGAGCTAAATACTGTCGAACTTGTAACTTCATCATTTTCCCTCCCGGAAGTCACTAATGGATCAGATTTCCAGATTGGCACAAGTGTGGGTACGGTTGAAGGCACAGCAGTGCAAATTCCAGGTAACTTCCACATATGATCACTGTTATATATTTTTGTTGTGATATTTGTAAATGAATGTCTTAGCTCTGATAAAAGGTTTGGCAATCAAGGCACCATGTGAAATACAACAGAACTCATGAGCCTCAAGTTTTGAAATCAGCATGTTTATAAACCCTACTGTGACAAAATGAAGGAGGATGGGAGACCGAAACTCGAGTTTAGTACATTTCCTGAGTGTTTGCATCGTGGAGCTTTGAATGAGATGTGGAGTGCACAGCAGGTTCTAAAAGTCAGGATGATAACTCTGTGGTAGAGATTTCAGCCATGATACTTCAATTTTCCAGTTTTCTATGAAGATATATATATAGTTTTTTTTATCTGGTAGCCGTTCTGTATTGGCATGGTGATAGCATTTATGCAGCTGGTTTACAGGTAGGATTGTTTAATAACACATTGCAGAGCAGATCTAGTGTGCATTTCAAGCACTGGAATTTTCTATTAAAATTCTATGATTTTTTTTTCTATTAATTCTATTAAATTTATGTTTTTCTTAATCTACAAGATGGTTTTCCAAGAAAAAACTGAGTCTTCATGAATTCAGTTTGTCTGTAGCTTACCTGGTTAATACAGTGTCTGTTTCTTACTTCTTGTTAGACATAATTTGCTTCAATATTTTGTTTACATTAATGGTTATTAGGCACAATTTAATCAAATACACAGATGGTGCAGGTAGGATCTGTATGAGTAGTGTAACTTCACTTTATCTAAATATAGCTGAAGAAAGAACAAAGCAAGTTTAAAATTACAGAGCTTTCTGTCATGTATCTTCAGATAGTCCAGGTAGCTGTCAATTTGAAAATGTTTGCTAGAAGAGTACCTGTAGGAGAACAAGAGCACAGTAAAAATAGGTGCTTAACATAGGCCTGCTTTTTGGATCTAGATGTAAGCAGTCCTAAAAGAACTCTATTTTAAAATTATTAGATTATTTTGAAAACCTTTAAAGCAATATTCTGCCCACTTACTTTCATGCCCAAACTTATGTAGGCAGGATTTTCTCCTGGAGGCTTTAAACAGAACTTAGTTACATCCAGAGAGTAGATAGGAAATTTTGTACTGTAAGAAGACCACTTCTTTAACAGTTTAACTTGAACGGGTAAAACAGATGTTATCTTTTATTTTGTAAAGAATAGCCGAAGCACTTCAGGAAAACTTAACCAAAATATTAAGTTTTCTCATGTTTGAGAGTTAGTTTATAACTTAGGTTACAGAACTCTTACCCATTTTGTAAACTAGGTTTTTAGTCTTGTATCCCGGAGTGACTGTCTTCATGATTTTCCTCTAACCCTGAGAAGTGGATATGTAGAAATGGTTGTCTAGTGAATTTTTGTGTGAATGATTGCTCCTAGGCATTAAATCAATTGCAAATACCTAGGTATTTAAACTCAATTGAAATACACATCACTAGAATTCATCTCTGCAAGAAAAAGCTATTTAAATGATAACTCCGGTAAAACCTGAGGATTTCACAGCAGGTAAGCTTTTATCTTAATGTTTAGATCAGCTACAAATGTGCTCGGTACTAGTATTTGTATTCTTGAAAGGTGACAAACGTGCATGTACAGAAACATACTTTCACAGAAATACAAATCTGTGTACATTGATTGGTTGAATATAGTGAAATGAAGCATCAACAGCCAGCCAGTACATTAAAGAAATATGTTCTGTGTACCCAGTCATTCTACATAAACTAACCCTGTTCAAAAAAAGCAAAAGCATTTTCCATTCATTTTGCTTATGTTTAACTATTTTCAGCTATAATTAATTGTCGTGTCATGCTGACTAAATCCTCAGTAGAATATTGTGACTACCAAATGTAGTACAGATTCTGAAAATTATTTATGGTGGTTCATAGTAAATGCCATGTAAGTTTTAAAGCTGTAAATAGTGTTGCCTGAAAATAAGCTTTACTATTTTACAAAGATATCTTAATATTCTGTTTTGTTATTATAGTTTCTGTAACAATAGTGACCTTGCGATATCAATGCAAAAATGAAAAAAGATTTCTTTCTCCAAAAATTCAAAAAGACGTCAGCTCTCTGAAAACACAGAGTAAATTTTATTTTTCTACTTAACAGGACAAGATCCATGCAAAAGTAATCCTTGTCTTAATGGGGGTACCTGCTATCCACGTGGTTCATTCTACATCTGTACATGTTTGCCAGGTTTCAGTGGTGAGCAGTGTGAATTAGGTAAGTTGATGCTGTCTAGGTACTGGCTTTTCTGCAGATTAACTTAAGTATAAAGTCTTCGTACATGAGATTTGGAAAAGTAATTTTTTTTGAAGTTGAAGAAAACATGGGCTTGTGGAAAAAATTCTGCTGTAAACCCTTACTTCAGAAGAGAACAATACAGTGTTGTCCCCTGTCCCCTTTTCTCTTTGCCTGTAGAGTACACAACCATGTGCACACACAAATATAAGTAGATTATTTAAATAAGCTGAATCACTTGGAAGCCTAAATGTTAAATTCACGAGTACATCAAGTAAAGTCAAGTGTTATTATTTGGAATAATTCCTTAAAAGCATTGTATAATTGTATATGAGTGGTAAAATGGTCTAGTCCCAAATGTAACCACTGAATGTTAGCTGCTATTTTTTCTAGGAAATTATAAATATGGCCATAATCAGATACATTTCTGGTATAGGTTAGTATTTTAGTAACTCTTCTAGCAGAGGATCTCTTTGTGCTTGTGACACCATGCAATGAATGTGGGTTTTGAGAAACTCACCCATACAGTTCAGGATAAACAGTTGTTCCTTTCAAACAAACAAGCCAAATTATGATGAAACTAGCAGTTTGGCTATTTTGTATACAACTTTTACACAAGTTTAGTCTTTGAAAAAGATTTCAGTTTAATTCCCTGATAAATGTCATGGATTTGTTTGTCATCCACTGAATATGAAAGCAAAACCCCTTATGCAATATTGCTAAAATTAATTCCACTTACCGTATACTGGGGAGAAAAAACTCAACAAAGATTGACATCAGTGCAGAACAATTGTCAGGACTACTTTGGTTTCATTTGTCTTCTAGAATAAGAAAGTATATGGTTAAAAAAAAATAGTTAGCCAGTTTTCCTAGCTTACACTGATGAAATTGGTAGTTCATCAGTGGATTGTTGTTGTAAGGAATCATGTTTTAGATGCTGCATCTTACATACCGTGGTTACCAGTCAGAGATCAGAAATAATATCTATTTTTTAGTACATAATACACAAATAATATAATGTTTATGTTGTAGATATTGATGAATGCCAGTCTAACCCATGCCGCAATGGAGCCACGTGTATAGATGGCCTCAATACCTTTACTTGCCTGTGTCTACCAAGCTATATTGGTGCTCTCTGTGAACAAGGTAAGATGGCATTTAAATCTAGGATGACTTAAGTCATGTATATGTAGCTGTGAAAGAGGAAAAATACTGTCATCTTTTCCGTGAAAACTGAAGTGAGTCAAAGTACAAGAAACTATGCTTATGTACGTTTCTTCTTGTTAGACTCTGAAGTTTATTCTTTCTTCCTTTTTTCTTTTCTTTCACATTGTTATGTTACATAGCTGTCTTAATTATGAAGAGTAGAATGTTTTTGTTTTGTGTTATTTTTTTTTGTTGTTATTTGTTGTGGTTACTGCTGTTTTCAAAATAGTGGAGAAACATAAAACTTCTTTTAGATAGATGAATCATAGCAGCAGATAGCTAAGTCACTTCTAACTTTATACACCTATCTGTTTCCATTTAAATATTCTTCTGAAGTAGCTAGGTGAAGCTAGTTTCCTCTAGAAGAGGAAGGATTGAAGAAACTCTTAGAACATATGGGAAATCATAGTGGTGAGATGAGTTCACATTTTTCAGTCTGAACAAAATTTGAGTGTGTTAGACTTCCATGATTTGTAGCTGAAGACTCTTTGTTTAGGATTACATCTACACCATCTTTTCTCTGTTGGATGAGGGCAAACACTATCCACATGCTTAACTGATCAGAATTCATACTGTTGCTGTACTGAATTTTAACTGAAACTGTGCTCTAAGGCAAGCACATCCTGTTCAGATTGGCTTGCAGACACAAAGTCAGATTATTTCACTACTGTAGAGATGCCTATGGGATAATTAGTGGAACAAAGTTTTACTGCCTTCTGAATTTTTATCTTAAAGGAATTACACATAGTGTGAAAGACTTATCAGAACCCATCACTTTCAACAAGTGTCACTGGAAAGTAGGAAATATCCTGCTCAGCATTCTAGATTATATATCAATTCTCTGGGGACCATAATCTTGACTTCTTCATCCCAGACTTTTCTAGATTGATTCATTTGGTGTTATTTTAGGATGAGTAGGTCCAGGACCCCAATTATAAATAAGTTTTAAAAGATTTTCTAAATGGGACAATTGAAACTAGATCAAACATCTGATTTCCTGTGAGTATTAGAACATTGCCTGCAAGAAATGCTGCTGTATTTAAGAGAAATATTTACACTGCAAGATACTTGCTTAGTTTGGGCATATACGAGTGCAAAAGAGGTGGTAAAATCTGTTCTTTCAGTAAAAATAACAGAGACATCTCCATAGGAAAAAGAAATGATACCTTAAAATATACTTTCTAAAGCTTATATAATTATCTTTCTTTCTCTTTTTCTTCAGCTGAGTGGTTTCATTGACAGGTGAAAGAACTGGACCTTTGGATTTGTGTAATTAATGCTGCCTATTTTCAGGCTTGTTTCTTGTCTTCATTGAGTGGAAGGCAGTTCAAAAACTCTTCCTGCTCATTTTATAGAGGTCTTTCTTCAAGTTGAAACCTCTTGAAGCTGACTGACTCCAGGAATGTTCATGGTTTAGATTTTTCAGTAGTTTGCCTAACCCTGTGATTTGAAAGGAGTTTCTGAATTTTCTCTTAAAAATTGCAAGTTGACAGTGTTCTCACAACAAAAGGAATAAATGTTTTTGCTCCCCTCCTCCTACCTTTAATTTTGACAAATCCATAGCAATGACTGGCTCTGAGTACCATGGTAGCTTTCAGCTGCTTTTTATGACCAACCTGAGAGTACATTTTAGGTGGTTAATGGGAACATTTCCTAGTTTGTCAATCAGAACCAGAGCCCTGCTCACTCAGCTTTGGAATTTAAATTTCCTCTGCTTAAAGTCCTGCAGTGGTTTGAGACTTGGGAAAAGTGTTCAGTGCCAAATTTCCACTCCACCAGACAAAATAAAACCGTTGGCAATTGAGACACAGTTGTCTGGCAAGCAGGCTTTATTTCAAGGCACCAGTCCTGACCTCACTAGATTTAAAGACCAGCCAGAACAACAGAATGTGTACCTCAGTGCCACAGGAAAGGTGGAGTTGAGCGCACTAAGATTATATTTCATTACTTTCTCTGATTTTTCTGCGGTATATGCTATTCATTTTAGAGGGCCTCAGAAAAAGTGAAGTTGAAGGGCTTTCTTAGACATGGTGCTGAGTATTCAGGATATGATGGAAGTGAAAGGAAGCAGCAAATGCATATTGCTTCTGAAAACAAAATTCAAAATGAGGCTTTTTTAGGATAACGATTTTCCAGCTGACATATAGCCCAGCCCCTTCCCCAGCAGAATAGTGTGTGCCATCATTAGGAATTGTGACATGGGGACAAACCCAGGAGCTCCAGCAGGTGGTGGAAGCTGAGGAACCTTCTGTGTGATCTAACCCAGGGTGAAAGAAATCAGTTCTGAGAACCAGTGAGCTGTAACTGGCTCTCTGACAGGCATTTTTCTTGCCAGGTGGAAATGGTTCAGCAGAAGATCTGAGCCCGGGAACCTCTTCCTGAAGAGAGCTAAAGTTGTCTGATGTTAGCAATAGAGCAACTGAGGGTGTTTCCTTTTTAAACTAGATTTGTAGGTCAGCATGCCAGCATTACTTCTGAATCAGATTAGATTAAAGAGGAGTGGAGAATCTCTGCTAGAAAATACTCTCTTTTTCCATCATCACATGCATCTTTTCAAAGCACAGCATGCCTCTTGCTGACATTTGCATGTCATTTCCTAAATGCAGAAATATCCAGAAATCGTTTTTCAAAGGATGACTGCATACTGAAGTAGACCTCAGTATGATCCTTATCCCAGGGGAGCCAGTGGTCATTGCCTTGGCATCCTTCTATGGAAAGCCCTTCTGAGAACTTCTTGCGTCTGGATAAATGAAGTCAGAGCTCAGAGCCTCCCAGTTCCACTGCCCAGAGTGTTGCTCTGCACAATCCATGGCTGAGAAAAGAGGAGGGGAGGCAAGCTCTTCATGAAATGAATGGCAGAGAATGTGTGCAGTGTGGTCTATCAATGTCAGCAACTGTTGATTCATTAAATAGTGCTGCCCATTTTTGGGAAGAGGGGAAACTCATTTCATGGTTATATGGGAAACAAGAGATTGGTAGGGAGTTACAGTTTGGACTTCAGTTTCAAGAATAACTGGGAGGATGAGCATCTATTTCTACCTTCCTTTTCCTTTCTTGAATGGCTTGAGTTAACTTTGCATTTTGTTGCTACCTCTCCCTTGTTGTTCTCCCTGGTGTCTACCTGCTTTCAAGGTACATTGTTTGCATTTTAAACTCAAAGTTTGGTTTACTCCACTGCAGGACCTCTGCAGGCACACCTAGCTAAGTCTGTTTACCAAATGCAGCTGCATGCTTTGTGCTGTGTGTTGAAATGATGCGTGTTGTTGCTGGGCTTGCCTCCTTGGGATAATATAGCCAGCTGGTCTGTATTACAGGTTTTTAAAGCAAAAAGCAGAAAGCTGTGATTACATCCCAGTATAAGTATATAAGAAACTTGGAGTATTATATTCAGTAATCCTTCCCACCTACTCTGTTCTCACAGGTGATTGGGTCAGAAAGTTAAAGCCACATGCAATTAGACTTTCCTGGTTTGTGGAAGACATTAAAAGGCATTAAAGCCTATACACTTAGAGAGCATTTAGCTATGTGTCATTCTTTCAGCTTTATTAATGTAGTAAGATACATACATGTTAATATGTTTGTGTAAAAGTATATGTATGCATACACATACCTGCACACACACACACACACATAGGGCAAATCACTGCTTGTTTCAGTTCTCTATAATAGAGATGAAACAGTCTCCATATTTTTATTTTCTGGTCCATATTTTCATCTTACAGCTTCCTGATTCTTAGTCTCTTAATTCCTTTTTCCACTCTTCTTTTTCACTCTCTCCTTTAAAAAAAAAAAAAAAATCCTCACTTCCTCTTTTAAAAATCCTGTTTATTTTTCAGATTTCACTCCGGTTTCTTTCTCTTTTGATAGTTTTGGGCTACAAGCAGGCACTGAAGAAGTTATTCAACTTTTCTTGGAAAACAAGCGTACAATTTGGGATAGGAGGGAGGATTTGTATGTACAGCATGGGGGCATGCATGTCAGCTCTGATTACATACATTGTAGTTTGCTACCAGTGCCTTAAGAGGAGGATTTCTGGACCCTGTGATTTATTCTGAGGCCATTACACCTCATTCTTTGTGCATGATAGTTTTAGTTTAGACAGATTTAGTTTTTCTGCTCCTTAGTCCCCATTCAACCTTCCTGCAGACCTTCTCTCAAATTGTGGAGTTCCTCCTGTGCCAGAGCCAGACTAGCACAGCCCAGATCTGCACTCCAGCCATGATGTTCTCAACGTGCAACACTGCCTGTTGTTATCTGACTTCTTTCCTGTGGGATAAGGTTGTCCCTGAACAAGCTGAATAATAAAAACTGAAGTGCCTTTGGAGAGTACACAGCACTGTTAGTCAGCATTGTGCGGTTAAACAAATGTTCAAGGGAGCCAAAGGCAGACTAAACTTTGAAATGGCCTAGATCCCAGAGATTAAAGCCTTCACCTCCTACAGAATGCAAATCAGAAAACACCAAAAACTAACAAGCTGGTAGTATAGATTGCATTCCTTTTTCATATCTGGTATTAGTCAAAACACAAGCAGCTTTCTGCAGCATAACTTGTTGAAAATAGAAGAGATAAGCAGTGTAAGCTGTGTTGTGCCTTCATATTCAGTGTATCTATGTCTATACTGATGAATTAAAACAAGATTTTGATATCAGACTCCTGAGACAATAGGAATTTTGTAATTCATCTTACCAAGAGCTGACAGGAAAGACCTCTGAAGTGATAAGTTTGCACATATCCATTCAAATATTTTGAAGTTTAGTTTTTATTTCAGGAGATCAAAAAAGGCAACAAAACTTCCAAAAAATCGACACATTCATCCTTCAGGACGGGAATTGCGTCTTCCTTCTGTGAATTAAGAATCAGCCTTCTGTTGTGAATTTGATTTTCCAGAACTGACTCTCAGCTGGTCACCGCTCAAACCTGAGAAATACCGTAGTTAAATAATTTGCAGTCATATGTCATTGGCATACTCTGTAGTGTTTGGCTTTCTCCTAAGCTAGCGTAAAGAGTCCTTTAGGCCAGGGCATCTTATTGAGAATTATCTATATTGACTTACTGAAAATAAGAGATCAGATTCATACCCACAATCTACATGTCTACGACTGTAAAGGCAAGAGGGTTGCTTTCAGATAAAGCTTTGTTCGGGCACTGATACAAAACCTCGGAAGTGGTGAATTCCTGTTTGGAGGTGATAGAAAGCTTTTGTTTCTGTTCTTTATTGTCATGCAGCTGAGGCCCTTCAGAATGAGCTGAGTTTGCTGGAACCAGCTGTAATCAGAATATACCATAACCTTGTGCTGAAGCATCGTTTGGTGCTGCTGGATCCACCACAACTCAGAACAGCCTTCAGATTCCACTAAAGTTTTACCCATTCCGCTCTAAAGCTCTCTTGATGACAAGTTCTTCCCATTATCAAGCAGAGATCAGACAAACCCAAGCATCGTATTTGTTAACGCCTATTTTATTAATGCTGATCTGTGTCTGTGATTCATTCCTACAGTGCTGGTGCAGAAGCGGACTTGGTATGGGAATCTCGTTGCTTACCATCTATTCTGCTTACATTTGCCTAACCTTGACAAAATAATTAGTATCAAATCCACAGGTTGTTACTGTTCTGAGGCTCATGTTTATTTCTCTCCATATTGTCAATGGTTCACGGGCTGGTTTGACCCAATTCCACGACAGTTGCTGTGGGGGACCCACGGACCCACGCCCAGGAAAGGGGAAGGGGGAAAGGGAAAAGGGGAAAGGGAGATAGGCCTAGGAACAAAACAAAACAGCGGCCGTGACCTGAGGAGGAAAGCTAATTTACTAAATAAGATATCAGATAGCAAAATAACACAATATAATACAATATAATTGGAATTGAGGCTAATGAATCAAATAAAATGAGCAAGAGAGAGTGTCAGATAAACCAAAGGCCTTACGCTAACACTGAAAGTGGACGGCTGCAACAAACACCCACTGCTGAGCTCGATCCTCAAGGGAAGAGAGAGTCCCGTGACCGCAGACAGTTTTTATCTTTCCCTCTGAGCATAAACACGTAAAAATGCAAAGCATCGCACTGTCCTCTGGGCAGTGTAGTTCTTCTTCACTTCTGAGACAGGTATACCCGTAACTACGGATGATCCACGCAGCTAGAGCATTAACTATTTAACTCCCAATGCACTACATGATGTTATGATGTTAGTAATATAACAAAAATCATAAAACCATGACACATATAAAAGGAAATAGTGGCTGATATGAACTTCTGTCTGTGACATATTCATATCAACACCATCCTTCATATGAGCACTGGCAGTGTCCAATTTATTAGTATTTATTAGTATTTCAGCTTTATAGCATTCTTTTGAAACTGATACCTGAAGCTCTTTAATTGATAGTTTATCAAGGAAAATGGGTTTTGGAGAGGTAAAATCAGAAAGATAATACTGCAGCTTTGCATCTGTGGACTGAACAAAAATAAGAACTTTCCTTTGTGATTATTTTCCATTTTCAGTTTCTTCCAAACCAAGGTAATAGAGTGCAGTCATTCACAGAATATTTGCCATTACAAGTAGAAATCCTAGTCCTCGTGTACTGACTCAGAAAGTTCAGATGAAATATAGACTAACTGCAGTCTAGCATAAAGGCATTTCCTTCACCCTGGGTAATGGAGTAAAAAAATGTCCATGTGAAATTGCCTGAGTACAGCATAACTCTATCAGCAGGTCACAGAGGTACCAGTTACCAGTGTATTCCTTACATAAATAATACACTTGCAGCTTACATTGAAGTGGGTAGACAACTTGAAAATTTAATGAGCTCTCAGGAATGAGTGCTCATTGCTTACATTCATACCACTTTACAGGTGGTGTATATCTTCTTCATCTTTTACTTGCAAAAAAATCCATCCACGTGAAGCATCTCCATTTTTCACACCCATTATCAGAAATATGGTTTGTTTATTTGTCACAGACACAGAGACTTGTGATTACGGCTGGCACAAGTTCCAAGGACAGTGCTACAAATATTTTGCCCACCGACGTACCTGGGACACAGCTGAGAGAGAATGCCGCCTCCAAGGAGCCCACCTGACAAGCATTTTATCCCATGAGGAGCAAGTCTTTGTGAACCGTACGTACTGCTGTCATCCCTCTAAACAAGCATGGGATTCACAACATATCCTCCTGTTTGCTCAGAGTTTGTATTTCCATGTTAAAACATGCATTTAGAGTGTTTAAAAGATGCACTTTGGTTTCTTGGTGTTTACTTCTGCTGTATGAGGCCTTTATCTCTACTACGTTACGATTTGTTATAAAGAGAATTTTCATTTTTTAAGGACATGAAATAGACACAGTGTTTTGGCATTGAAAATAATAAAACTTTTTTTTTTCTGATAGCTTTACATTTCTCATTCAAATTGCATCAATGACCAGGCCACCATATTAGGTAGGCAGAAAGGTTCTATGTCCTAATACTGCCCAGTCTGAACCTTGGTCACAGCCTGCAGCCTAAACAAAACTTGAAAAATGTTGTAGATTTAAATACATGCTTTTTTTCTGTATGGTTTCCAGATATGTACTCAGAAAGGAAACAAATCTGTTTTCTTTGGGGGATGCAGTCAGGAGAGAAGAGGCAAGATTGTTTAAAAATGTTAGATGAGAATCTGCTTCTTTAACAGACATCCCAAATTAAAATAAAACAGCTGAGAAAGTCTGTAAATAGTTGTTTGCATAGGTATTAGAAGAATCTTAAGAACAGGATGTCTGATTCATTCTTAGCAAATTCTTTTAATTTTCCTTGATGAAATCTCTGTCATTTATGGGAAAGTTAATAAAAATATCCTTCTGGTTCTTTTCCCACTAGGTATTGGGCATGACTACCAGTGGATTGGCCTTAACGACAAGATGTTTGAGCGTGACTTCCGCTGGACCGATGGTAACCCACTGGTAAGATGCCTTTAAAATGAAATCATTCACTCAGTTTTTGTGGTGACTTATCCAGTTCCCACCAGAACTGAGAGAAGCTGCATGAAAGCGTGCAATCACTAAATAAGCATTCAAGCAAACTACCAGCACACCATCTTGTTTTGGGATTATTACTATTTTGTGGTCTAATTCTAAAATCTTACTTATTATTATTTTATATGTTGGACTCCCAGAGTTTCCAGACAGAAAAACTCAAAAAGTCTAAGACCATTACTGAACTGTCTCAAATGCAGAAGAATTTGTGACCTTAAGCTCTTACATTATGACATATAGCAGTTCTCCTCTCTTCCTTACGTATATAGAGCAGAATACATTTATTTTTTTTTGGGTCAGGGTATTACACCATACCTTTCATTGACTGGATCTTTGAGAATGCATGAAGGAGCCTCTCGGGTGTTCTTGGAGGCTGTCCAAGTCTGTGTGGCAGTTGTGCAGCTTGGCTGGGGAAGCAGCCATCCTTAGGTGGTTCAGGAGGCCTTTAACCAGCCATCTGTCCATAAAGCTTTATGTTGCTGCTGATACCTCATGTTGCCTTAAAACAAAACGAAAATCAGCAGAAGGAGAGGGAAGACACTTTCAGCCCACCTTTAGTTAACCTAAATGAAAAAGCTGTTCTGTACAGGAAATGGTGGAGCTCTTTCCACCAGAAAAGAAGGGATAGTTACATTAATGCTGTTTAACACCCACTGAATAACATTAAGTACATATATATATTTATATATATACAAGCGGACTTCAGGTTTCACATGTGCACACAATTGCATGTGTAGTTTGCTTCATTCTGTGAGACTGCAGGTTATGTAGACGGACAACTGGAGCAGAGCAGACTGTCATTTAATGTAAATAGCCAAAGGTTTAAAGTTCTCTAAAATTACTTATAAATGAGCAATTTCTTGGGAAACTACCATGTGTGGGAGGTGACACCATGCAGAAAAAAGGAGGAAGGTCATAAGCTTTGTTGTGCAGTTGGTTGCTTAGTGGCTCTTTGGTCAAAACAGTGTGCCCGTTTATGCTTGAAACCACATAATCCTGCAGGATGTGAGTGGAGGAACTTTAAAAAATCACTTTCTTTTACCTCTCCTCATGTATTTTGGGGAGCAAAAGATGGTCCACAGCCTAACTTATGCTAGATGAGTTTCTGATTCTTGATATGACTTCTCATACCTTGCTGAAAGCACCAGGCACCCTTTGAAGGTGGTTTAACTTTTATATCAGTGTTTTCTATTGCTAGTGATTTGTAACTTCCCTGTTAATTAACAGAAATAATGACATAATCAACAGTACGCATTAAATGTAATTCCTTGATGATGAACTAAAATTCCAATGAATTTTATTCAAATTCAAAAATCTACATCATTTATGTGTTTGCAGCTGAAAAAGCAGTTGTGACAGTTTCAATTTACAGTCTTCAAAGTAAGCATGATTTCTTAAAAATTCACTTTCTAAATGAATTTCTGAGTATAGGTTGTTGCATATATTAAAACTAATATATGTCAGAGTGCATCTGTAATTTGGCTGTTTTTATCTCTGTAGCCCAGTTCCTCTCCAAGAGATTGTTTTCTAACCAGAATTCTATTCAACACTTCTGGCTCAGTAGAAAATTTACCAAATCTGCTGGGTATTCCTCTGACATAAAGCGTTTCCTCTGAGATACTATCAAAATCAGAAAAATCACACCAACTTCTAGATAGCGTATATCAAAGCAGCTTACAGTTATCTTTATTTTGATACTTGTTTGAATATTAGGATAATAGCTTAACTTTATCTGCAAATCGTACTTATGTGGTTTCTAAGTTTTCAAGTTAAAAAAATAAGTTGTGATATTTGGTAGATTAAAAAAAAAAAAAGGAGTAAAAAATGCCACCAACAGCAGGACACTTTATGGAGTAAATTATTGGCCCACTGCTGCAACTGACCTAGAAGTGCACATATTGAATAGCTGTTACAAGTAATTATACAAAAAATTATGATTTGTCTTTCATATAAGTTTTCTTTCTGAACCAAATAGAAAGAGACATACTTCCACCTACAACTACAGTTGGGAATCACTGAATATGAAATAAGGCTTGGGGCCTTTTGTTACACTTTTTTTGTGGACATAAGGAACTCACAATTTAAATAATCAGTCAGTTGAACCCTTTTACCAGGTGTTTGCATACATTTTATAGACAATTTCTGGAAAAAGGATCAAGTGCTTTTTTAACATTTGCACCTAGAAGGAGTTTAACCGATGAGTTCAGTTGAAAGAAATCAGTCATTTTTTTGATGTTTACAGCTCAAAAACATGACCTGTGTTTTTCCAGAATTTTTGAACTGAAACTAAATGCCAGCCACTATTATCTATGACAGACAAAAGCACATGTATGAGTTCCTTAGTGAAAGCAAGCAAACATACATCCAAATGTGCTGTGCATCATTTGCAGCTATGGTGTGCTCTTGAATACACACGTACACCTTAGCTATTATTTGTGGGCTTCATAGTGATATGCAGCACTGGGATTAAATCTTGTGCTATTTTAACTTTGTCTGCATCCAAAATACCGTTGTTTTTTTCTTTTTCTTCATAGCCTTCTTATATGATAATATGAGATGAGTGTTGAAATGCTGCAGCTATAGGATAGAGAGGGTGATGAGTTCATCTTTATCATTAGTCAAGTGAAGTGAGAAGGATTAGATTCTCTGATGTGGTTATGGAAATTTCCCCTCCCTGATGAATCAATGAGTAACAGTTTTACTGATCCACTAAGAAAAAGTGTTCAGGTTTTCTTTGAGATCAGTTCATGCCACTTCAGTTGGATGGGAGATTTATTTCAAATTGTGTAGGGAGAATATGACCAAGGCTTTTGACGAGTGAACATATATAATTAAGCTTCTTACTGGGAAACCATAGCTGAACCTAGGGTACCAGAACAGGCTCACAGTCATATTGAAAATGGGGCTATTATTCAGGTGCCTTCTAGCCAACTAACTGTTGTCAGACATTTTCAGTGTCTTGGCCTTCTTGTAATTCCCTATACAAAGTGTTGACTGTCAACCTTTCATCAATAGCAGTAGCAGTCCATAAAGGTCACCTATTCCTGTGCTTGTTTTTCATGTGTCAACTGGAATTTATGTCAGACTTATAATAATAATGCCAATAACCGTATTTTGGAATAAATGAAGAATGATCTTTTAAAAGCACTGTCTGATTCTTGGAGTTACTAAGGACACCAAAGGAGATGTTGGTGCCTTCAGTAATGAAGCAGGTCCAATCAAATTCAGTGAGAAAGCAAATAGTAATGTTTATAGCATCAGAAGCATTAAAACTCTTTTTCAGCCCACAGGAGATTTTTCCATGTCTCCGTTGCTGAATAAATCTTTGATTTTTCTGATTTGTTTGTCAGTACCAACACTGCACTCTGAAAACATCAAGATGTTTTCTTTAAGGATGACTGTTAGGAAAAGGAAAATTATCTTAACAAAATAGAAACATACATAGTCATAATTCATAGTATTGTGAGGCTCTGTTCTTGCAAAGAGAATGTGAGAAGACTTTTAGATGTACCTCAGTGAATCATTTGGTACATAGTTATCTCTGTACTTCTAGTGGATTTTGTCACGTTTTAGGTCTTAGTTGTAAAGTACTTTTTAATGTTAAACTGTTCAGCAGTTTACTATCTTTTAGGCAAAATAGCATAATGTTATGCCCTGGATTGGTTTGTCTAAATAAAATCTCACTATTTCCTTGTAAAAACACCTGGTAGCATGCTGTTCCCACTGCATCTGAAACACATGCTGGGCTTGAAAACTACAAAATAACATAAATGAAGTAGCTAGGTAATATGTTTCAGGTAGTCTAGATATTACTTTCCCATAAACAGATTACTTTCTAGGTAACTGATACTGCATTATATGGGATTTTATTAGCCAGGCCATGTTTTATTTGTATTTGTCTATTTTTTTGTAACTCTTTTATAAGACAGATTGGGAGCTTCTCAGATGAGGTCAGTGCACATCATCAAAGGGGAGCTTCTTGGCTAAGCATAGGGTGTCCTGTCCAACATGTAAACCAAAATAAACTGTGATTTCAGTAAACTGTGACAGCTATTGCTGGCCACCTGTAAGAAGTGAATTTGTTCTAACTGTTGGACAGTATCAGTATGGCAGTAACCAATCTTTTATTTTATCAATGCATTCTTGTTCCATTTCTCTTTGAAAGGAAGAATTTTCTAACATTTCCAGTGGCTAAGAAAGGTGGATTTGTGTTCTGGAGCTGACTGCCACATGAAAAACACTTCAGCGCTGTTTCCTCTGTTCCAGTGCTCCCAAGGGGCTGATTGCCACTGTGTGTGCAACACAAAAAGTGAATGTTCTTTCAGGAAAGCAAGAGCTAGGCTTGTGGTGCAAGTTCAGCTTTCCCCACAATGATTGCAAAAAAAAAAAAAAAGAAAGAAAAGAGAAAGCAGCCACAGCTGCAGATCTGGAGCACTGGTAGCGCACAAAATCACCTGGGCTATTGAGAAGGAAAACTGGCCTGCATATTTTGGCCTGGCTGCCTGCCTAGATCCCAGCTTCCAGACATTTAACCTCCAAGATGAAGATACTGAGGTGAATTCAGAGTGCATACAGCACCCCAGTATTCCAAGGGCTTTATTATTAGTTTCTTCCTCAAAGTCAAGGAAATTTCTGTTCAGTACATTTCAGGTTTGATTGCACTGGCAGGTGGAAGAGGCAGAAGGTAATCCTGCAGTATCTTACAGAGCACGTTTTGTTTGCTGTGCTTTTATTCTTCCACTGTGTGGTTATGTGCTGTTGGTATTTCATGTTGAATAGCCTTAGTTTTACTCGATTGGTAATTTACAAGGGAATAAAAATATATGTGTAAGAGTTTGTTTACTTAAAATTTACAGAATCAGTATTTCTCATACTTTTCTGTAAATTTTTCTTCTGGCATTTCTGTGATAGTGAACAGCTCTTATGATCAACCATGGATGAATTTTTTGCCGTGTATATTGTAATCTTGAAGCAACAAAAACAAATAACTTTTGGAAAATGACAATGATACGAAAGGAGGCAAAGCCCAAACAGTCGTGCAACTGTAGGAAAATAAGAGTTTGTCCGTAACTACTTGAGTCCTTGTATGTCTTGAATTTCATGTAATGCAGTCTACAAAGTAGCAAAACTCAGACTAATAGCTGAGACATTTAACAATTGGCTTCATCAAGGAAAGAGTGAACACAATGTGACATTTGAAAATATCTTAGGGAAATTGAATTTAAATAATTCACTTAGCTCTGTGAATAGTAACTTTTACAGCTGTAAAGCACACCCATCCAAACAGAAAAAATCTGGTGTTGCTCTTGGCAGCTTCTCCATTGTGTTTTGATTGCTGGCATTTCACTGTTAAGGAGTCTTTTGAGCTGGCACAGTGGTAAAGGAGTCCTTTGGAGCTATTCATGTTATGGATTAAGCACATATATGGCTACTTGGGGTTGTGCCGTGGGCCTGTGTCTCACAAGGGGTGTTATTCATATCCTTCGGAAAATGCTGTTGATAATTAGTGCTTTGTAGGGCAGTGAGCTCACTCCCATTACATAAGATTAGAGCAGTAATAAAGAGCTGGCTAGTGTCTGTGGCCAGATTGTCTGTCACTGGGAGAGTAATGGGGCATATTGCTGCTTTTAATACTGTCCAGAGACTCCATTTCGTTTTTCTTCCCTTTGGCACTACGAAGTTACACCCTGCATTCACAGTGCTGGCCCTCCAGTTGTCAGTGTTAGGTAGTCACATAAAAACAAAGCAAAACCAAACAGAAGTTTAATTCTGGCAAAAACAAAGCCCTCTCTTTTCCTCCCTTTATTGGTCAGTGAATCAGAAAGCTCTGACCTGAGCAAATCCATAACTGCATCCTCGTAGAAAGAGTAACGTTATTAAATGTGAAGCCCTTCAAAAGGCTCAGGGTACTGCAGGGAGGCAGCCTGCCTCCGAGGGTTAAATAAAGCAAACAAACTAAAAAGTACTGTAGTCAGCTGCAAACAAAAAGCTCATTGTGCCAATATCCCACAGGATCCCTGCAGAAGGAGATTTTAAATCTGCCAAATGTTTTGATTTTGTGCTGTAGTCAGTCATTACAACCTCTTTTTAAGATGCTCATTTGACCTGTTTTTAAATGGAGGAGAACTATATAATGTTATTAATGACAGGTATGTTTCTAGTTCAGAATGTCATAGGCAGTAAGGAGGGCCTCTTGGACAAAGTGTTTTTTTGTCTTATTTTTACCCAAAAGGCCAGTTCTGTCAGAGCCTTGTTACAGCTTGGCTAAAGGTCTTGGACAACTTCAGACGTGCTGTAACTGTTGAAATAAATGACAGAGTGGAAGATTTTCTTTTTTGAGTGGCTCTCCTGGAAGTTGCACACAAAAGGAGAAAGTCACACCCTATACAATTTGCATCACATTGATCACATATAATTGCGTTGGTGCGACTCCCAAAGATCATGTATTATGTCTAGCCAACATTTAACACTGTAAAACACTTTTCTTCTTCCAGTAAAACACCTGTCCATTAGCAAAAGAATTTCAGCACCTCTCTGTGACACTCATTTTTCATACGCGTACACATTTTACATAGGGAGCATTCGGGAAGACCAACACGCACAGTACACTCATAAAACTGAACCATGTTCAGTGTGTGAACTGTGAAAGTTAACACCCTAAGAGGACTTGGTCCAGAGCAGGTCAGAGTCACTGAGGTGCTGTCCATTTATTTCAGTGTGGTTTTAAAGAGTTAAAAGAAAGATTTTTCCGGAATAGTGATGATTTTGGAACTACTGCCGGCAGCTGGAGGCAGTCGTGAGTAGACATTGCCATCTAGTGGGAGCTTTCTGCCATACGTGGCAACTTGTTCTCCCCCCTGAAGATAGGCTTGATACTTACTGCTTTTTTGTTTCAGCTACATCAGCTAGCAAATCATTTTTACGTGTTCCATTCCCAGTTCCGACATTTTTTTCCCCAGTTGTTTATTTTTTCAAAAATCTTAGTACTTATTCAATATGTGATCAGTGATAATGGATATTCACAGAGGTACACAAAAATTATTTGGAGTCCTTGTTTGCAACTCGTTTGCATAGGAAATAAAAGCATTTTCAGAATATCGGTCTGCTCTGTTACTAAAACCAACAACAAAGTGGAATCTTTGGCAGAGGTCCTTAGCAAAGCTCTTTCTAAGAGTTGACTTTGCTCACAGTGTGGCTGCAATGGAGAGGACCTCATGCCTGCCTGATCCAAATTCTGTCTATTTCCCAAATCTCATGGAAAAAAAAGCCCAGATTAAGCGTCTAAGGGAGGTCATTCAACTATGATCTAAATATTCAGAATACTGGGGTCATGACATGTGATTTATCTTGTGTGCTCTTAGGCAAGTTTAGACATAGCTGTTGTCTTCAAAGTGACTCAGATTTCTTCCAGCAGGGACTTGCCAACTTTCGTAGCCCAATCCCTCTTTCAGTGTGTTATTTTAGCAAGTCCTTGAAGTATGCCTGGGATCTACCCTATGGAGTTTAGGACACCACCCATGACTTTTAAACAAGGTCTGTGCTTAAGTGTCCACTGAATGGAATTTTCAGTCTTACAAATACTTTTGGTGAGTTCTGTCAAACTAGTTTCATTCATAAAATTAAACAGGAAATTTTTTCAGAACTGGGGTGAAATGAAGTGAAACAGAGCTATGCTGTAAAGTACGTTTTTCTGAATACATAAATGTATTTAAATACTAGGCAAAGTTAATGTGAGTATTTTATTCACTACCAATTCCTCACATTAATCTGATTTTTTTTCTATTAAAGGAAGTGCAATGATTTTCACCCCCTGTGAATATCTCACATAACAGTATCAGTGCTGTTTAACAGCATGAGCCACAAACCAATGATTACTGAGCTGATCCATATACTCATTGTACTCTCGTGCTGATCTGTTGTCATTCAGCCAACCTATAAAGCAGGGTGGTAACCAGGACTTGCTATACAGTTGTAACAGAACCTCCACAGTGAGGGACATGTTCACAAGACTTTTCTGAAGAAGAACTAAGAATTTGTCTGCTATTGTGAAAAAGTGTATTCCTGTTCTATAGCAAAATTGTGGGGAAAAAACAGAGACAGAATCTAGTAAGCTTTGCAGTGGTGGCTTGCGCTGGTTTAATGATGATGTGCTTCATGTAAGATGAAATGACATAGTGAGCATCTAGTCAGCTGAGTCCCTGCATCACTGCTTATTTTTTTGTTTTCTTTTGAAAATGAGATGAATGGATGACTCATTAAGAAGGAAATAAGTCCCTCAAATAAGACTGGCTATCTAAAAAAAATAATTAATAAATCTCCCATGAGGTAGGATCTTGTTCATAACAGGGGGTGATACTGTCAGCTATATGAATGACAAAAGTAGTTACTGGCCACCAAAATCAGTAGTTTACATCTCCTTCTGTCATCCTGGCTTTCTTTTCCTCCTTTATCCCATCACCTGATCAAGGCTGATTAAGGCTGCAGTTTAATTCAATCCTGCGTAAAGAAATCTTCCTCAGACATGTGGAACTTTTACTATAAGGCATGAGACAAGAAAACCCCTGCTTTACTGACTAGAGATGAACACCATGCTGCTGAGTGTGGTTTTGCTGGTGTCGACATGATGTGGACATAGCAGGCTGGATGGGATGGTGCCAGTGTGTTTTGGCTTCTCTCTCACCATGGTTGATCTATTTTGGACATGGTCTTAAAAAGCAAACTTTCTCACATGGTACATGTTGCCAAGGAATGAAATTAAAACGTTGAGCTTTTTTTTTTTTAAGTAACTTTTCTAAAATTCTGTAATAGTGCTGAAATATGAGGATCTTAAGTGACATAGACACTTAAAGGACATCTTATTTAGAATATTCTGAGTGGTGTTTTCTGACAGAAAATTTATGAATTGAGTGTTTAAAATACTTTTTTTTTTTTTTTTGTGAAGGGGTTGGAGTGTTTATGTTTAGCACACTTTTTATGGCAGATTACAAGGTGTATCTTTGAAAGCCATACAGTGTCTGACATAAAGGATTTGGTTCTTTCTTACTAATTTTCAGCTGATGTTCTTTGATTGCATATAGTCACCCCTGGTTTTCAGTAGTATAAGTGGAAAACATATTCAGGCCAACAGTTCAGATATATTTATGCAAAAATATCATCTGTGATTAAAAAAACAAACAAACAAACAACAACAAAAAAAAACACATTATGTGTCCAGCAACTTATTCCACTTGGACTGTGAGAATCTTTTTGTACCATTGTCATATTATCAGTGGCTAAATAAGGAACTGAAAAACTACAGAAGATCTGGGTGGAGACCTAAGAAAGCAATTCAGCAGTCTGGAACTTCCTCTCCTTAGCAGTTCTGGCACTAAACCCAAGCCAAATCAGAGATATTCCGCCAACATAAATTTGTGCAATGATGATATCAGATGTGAGGTAACGGCATGTCATGCTAGAGGATATCAGACATTCTTGAGTAAACCACAAAGTCCAGATACAATCCTTTGCTGTTACACCACAGCCCTGCCAACAAAGCAAACACATTTTGAGCTTAAGACAAGGCAAGTAGCTGTGTATGGAGCCCATGTGGCTCAACTGAGAGCTGCTGTGAGGTGCTCAGACCTGGGCTCGAGTAAAGAACTTAGCATGTATTGTAGTTTAGGACTATTAGACACGGATGAGACTAAGTAAAAATGAAGTTAAGCTTGTTCCACTTAAAAAGAGAAATGTTTTATGAATTGGAAGAAGTAATAAATTCAGTACAGAACAAATTTATTTAGACTATGGTTGTTAAATTGCTTGGATAATTAAAACCTGTGATGGATGAAGTGATATATAGTAGAAAAAGGTCAAGGTATTTTTTTTTTTTCCATAACCTGATTCATTGTAAGGTAAATACGTCCCACATGGTATTTGTTAACTGTATTTCTAAAATGTATTCACACAAGCAGTGAATAGTGGTTATTTGATAAGGCTAAGAAAACAGAAAACTAAACTTTTATGGCATTTATAAGGCCCAGCTCTAGCCAGAAAGATGTAAGCACTCAGGAAAATATAAGCACTGTAGAGACTCTGTCATTTTGACCATACAAGGGACTATCTGCCCAGTTCAAGTCTGGCATTTATGTGAATTCTTGTTGTTTTTGATATCTATTTTTATCCTTAAATTCTTCATGGAGTGACACACAGAAATCCCAAAGAAAATTGCTAAGAATAGTTTCCCATATCTACTCAAGCTTTCCTCTGCATAACATTGTGGAGGTCTCAAATTATTGTGCTTCAGTTGGAATCAAGATGAAACAAGAAGTGGGGTAAAGATTATCCCATCTCTGCTGACTTCAAGGACATCAGGCCATATGTAACCTGTCAAGGACTGTAGCATAGATTTTCAATCCCTGTGACAGTTCTTTTGTTTCTGCTTTTCCTGCTGGTTGGAAAAAAAATCATCCGAAAAATCACATTCTGCAGTGACGGAAAAGTACATTCTAGAGTGAAATAAATGTGTTCTAACCCATGTATTGATCTGTGCACAGCCTGCCAGCAGTCATGATCACGCAACTCTTGGTAGGGACATATGTTTAGGGAGATTCTGAGCTGGAAGCTGAGAGCTGTGTACCTATATATCTGCAAATCTGCATATTGCCATCTTAGAACCCAAACTGCAGAGCCTGCCTGAACCGATGTCACAGATATGTGTTCCAGGTACAGGGCTAGGAAACCAAACTTTTTTTTTTTCCTAAAAAAAAAAACCACTGTACCAGTTTCAGTTTTCAATGCCACACACATATGTAAGTCTCTCTGAAAGCGATACCTCCTATTTATTTCCATGGAAACTTCAACAGATACAAAAAGCACAATAAAGCTATTTAGGAGAGCAAATGCTCCGCTACAAAACACTCCTTTTTCATGTAGTCACCACCATTAGCTTTGCTTTTTTGCCAGCTATGAACAAGAACCTGCATGCTGTGCTTGTAACTGTCTGCAGTGATCTGGGGATACATCTTGACACCTTTATTTATTTTACACCTAATTCTGCAAGCTATTCCATTGCATGGCTTCATTAAATGATGGCACAGAATAGATAATTTGAATCTGAAAAGCCAACCTATGGTTTGCCATTTAGTAGTCATGGACTAGTAGGGGTAGTAGTCTATTTATTGCATCTGTTAACAGAGCGGAAGATATTGTAAATCTAGCTTTGTTTAGTTTAAGCTTAACTGCTTGAACCAAACAGTTGAAATTGCTGTTCATTAAAGGTAATGTTGCATGCTTTTCTGTAAAATGGAGTGTAGATATATCCCAACACTGGGAATAATGAATTTGCTTCTCTTTCCTGCAGCAATATGAGAACTGGCGACCAAACCAACCTGATAGTTTCTTTTCTGCTGGAGAAGACTGTGTTGTTATAATATGGCACGAGAATGGACAGTGGAATGATGTTCCATGCAATTACCACCTAACCTACACTTGCAAGAAAGGAACAGGTAGAAACATTAGAGAAACCATGGCATAAAGTTCTGCATTCCAGTTTTATAATGTGTTGGCGATTTCTGGTGATCAGTACAGTGACCTCAGAAGTGAGTTAGCACCCCAAAATTGCCTTTACCTACAAATTGCATTTCCTCTGAATCTTCTTTTGACTCAGGCACAGAATGATACACAGTTGAAACTCATGGTTAAAACCAGACAAATTTCTTATGTGCAGATCTTAAGAGACATTCACAGACCTGGCAGAACTGTTCTGCTCGCACGTCTTGA
The DNA here is from genome assembly GCA_013399175.1 of Odontophorus gujanensis. NCBI lineage: Eukaryota > Metazoa > Chordata > Aves > Galliformes > Odontophoridae > Odontophorus > Odontophorus gujanensis. Next base: position 14,703 of record VXAB01003276.1, on the reverse strand, counting down.
ACAATACTACCAATTCTTCTTTCCTTTGATAGCATCACTGTGAACAATGTAGACAGCAAAGACAGCATGCGTGAGAACATAACAAAACTGCACCAGAGCAGGTTCAGGTTGGATATTAAGAAGCATTTCCATACTGTGAGGGTGGCTAGACACTGGAACAGGCTTCCTAGAGAGGTGGTGGGTGCTCTGTGCATGTCAGTGTTGAAGAGGCATTTGGACAGTGCCCTCTATAACATGCGTTAACTTTTGGTTAGTCCTGAAGTGGTCTGGCAATTGTTCTAGATTCCAATTGCCTCTTCAAAGCTCTGCATCATCTGTCAAGAGGTGCTGCCATTCCCGTCCATATTTCCCCAAACCATGCAGCTTAATCACAGAGTTGTAGAATCGTTAAGGTTGGACCTAAGACCTCTAAGATCCTCTAGTCCAAGCATAATGACACTTTCTGAATTTTAAAAACACTCTGAATTTTAACAGCTTACACACTGTTAAAGCTGATAGTTACAAGAAACCTGAGAAATGCTAGGAGCTGTAAATTAACATCTTAGTTGTTCTCTGCCTCTTTAGATTGGGTAAGTAAAGAAGAACAAAAGTATTGTGTGTACTTCACCATTTACAGCTTCTTGTTAATATTTTCTCTGTACATTGATGACTGCATGAGTTTAAAGTTCCTTTAAACAGTGTATTGTTGAGGAGGACATGAGGAGTTTTGAGAATAAGATATTTCTCTCAAATGCTTGCTGCAACTTCACTGCTTTTCAGGTTTTACATCTCTCCAGTGAAAATCTTTTCTTTGTGTGAGTATGAAAACTTTTTTGGTCCAAACTTATGTCAGTAATTTAGGGCAAAAAGGAAATATTAATGACACAACCTGTCATTTCCCTTTTGTTCTCCAAAATCAGGAGAGCTGCAGAAAAGACTGATCTCCCTGTTCTCACTTGAGCATGTCTCTTTGGAGTCTTACTGAAACCGTTGCTGTAGAAGTCAGTGTCACATTCAGAAAGGCGTTCACTAACTGACATTTGGGGTTTTGTTTTTCTTTTTTTGTCTTCCTTTCAGTTGCCTGTGGTCAGCCTCCTGTTGTAGAAAATGCAAAGACCTTTGGGAAGATGAAACCTCGTTATGAGATTAACTCCCTTATTAGATATCACTGCAAAGATGGTTTCATCCAGCGTCACATTCCAACCATACGTTGCCAAGGGAATGGAAGATGGGATATGCCTAAAATTACATGCATGAATCGTAAGTTCTTTGAAAATGTATCAGTGTTAGACTGAGATTAATAGACTCATTAGTGTAAACACGATCAACTACAATGATAAGTAATGATAAGTAACAAGCACATCTTAGAAGTGTAGGATATAGAAGCTTCTTATAAGAACATCTTACAGATGTCTTATAGAAGACATCTGTAATGTCTTGTATTACAGATGATGACAGCAGTACAACTCAGTGTAGTAAGATCTATGGGATTCAAGAACTAAAATGAATGTTCCTTTTCTGTTTTTATAGAAACCATTAAGATTCTTTTAAACTTAAGAGCAGGACTCTTATAAAATCACTGACATCTATAGATGTGTTCTAACTTTGTGAAAGAGATGCTTCTCATGTCCGTAATGCAGTCACAGTACTAGTTAATCATTTGTTAGCCCTCTAATTAATCAAGAATAAATAGAAAGGGATGTAAAGACAAATGATTCATGCTTGAATTATTTTAAGTTGATTTCCTTTTATTTTTCCTCCTTTTCATTGCAGCATCCACATACCAAAGGACTTATTCTAAGAAATACTACTATAAACATTCTTCATCAGGAAAGGGAACATCATTAAATTCGTCGAAGCACTACCATCGCTGGATCAGGACGTGGCAGGACTCAAGGCGCTGAGTGCTAAATGGTGAATGGGGATTTCCACCATTTCAGCCAAAGTTCTAACTTTCTGTGCCTTTTCTATCACTTTTAGGAGTATTATGAAATTGTTTTGAAGCTACGGACTCCGGTATTCACAGTGCATTTTGCAAAAATATTGTGTTTATCAGAAAATTTTTAAAAGTATATAGAGGAGAAGTGCTTATGGGGATAAAAAGAAACCATTTCCAGCCTATAATGATCATTAGTTTTCTATATGCCATCAGTGTGGACCATTTTATGATACCTACCAGCCCTCCACAATATTTAAATGGCTCAATTTTAGCACCAATGAAAATGTAAATAAGAAGATTTAAATGTTGTTTAATTGTTGTTTTTTTTTTTTTAAATCCTGTATATAAAATGAAAAGTCACACTAAGTTCAGGCATATTTATGGTTAGAATGGCCTCAGAGGTCTTCTGTCATTTATGACATTGCTTTTATGTTTACCTAGGCTGGAAATGGTTGAAATAACTTTACTGACTGAAATTTGCTATTAACAGGTGAAGATAAACACAAAAATTACATAAATTCTTTTAAAATGCAAACTGTGCCAGTTATCATTCAAGGTACAGTGTGTGTCCATGTGACACAAAATTTAGAGCACATAAGTGGGGATATAGCATGAACTAGGGACTGCAATGTGGAACTTTTTTTCTGCTCTCCATTCCAGCCTCATCATTCGTGAGAAAGGACTGCATGGAGGACTTGTATATGACAAGGAGGGCCTGTAAAAATCCAAGTGCTAATACATTAACTTTATCAACCAGGGCCACCTTTTTTGAAAGAAAGAAAAAAGAAAAACAGAAGAAAAAAAAAAATGACTTTCACAACATTAACTACAAGGTCTATATTACAGGTCTCTGCATTCTAAAATGGAGATAGACCTAGCGTTTGGGGGATCAATTTTTGTAAAAAACAAACAAAATCAAAAAAGTAAATAATTTTGTATATATAACCATTTTTTAATCTTTTTATAAAGTAATGAATGTTTGTGTATGAATGCTGCAGCTGTGAAGCGTACATAAATAAATGAAGTAAGCCATACTGATTTAATTTATTGGATGTTATTTTACCCATGCAAAGAAGATTAAAAGAGCTCGCCAGAGCAGTATTAGCCCCTGAGCTCCACTTTTGGAACCATCTTTTGCTATTTCCCTAAAGAACAAAATTCCTGCTAAACAGGATAGTTTGTTTGTGGTTAGATGGGTGAGATCTGTGTGACTTGCAGAAGAATCAGGATCTTGGCTTTCTAGAAAGAAGTGTGTGCACAAAGAGATTATAGGTTGTAGTTGGTGCAGTGTGTGCATAGGAGTTTTCTGTTATGATTTCTTACCCTGGTCAGTGTGACAACTGACCTGGATGTGTACAGTAAGTGTAGAAAGTAATGTTTGAAAGGACCTCTCAACATAAAGGACTGTGTCTGATTATTTCTGGGAAGTGCCCTACACAGCTTTGGGTGCAGGAAAAAAGGAAAGAAGGGAAAATAAATACAGAAAATTCCCTGGGATACAGCATTTAACGAGCATTGCAAATACAGTGACAGTTGGGAGGTCTATGCTTTTGTGTTAGTGTGGGGAGATGATACAAAATGTTGCAAGGGAAAGGAAAAGAATTGAAAACACAGCCAACATGTAAGAGTTTGTCCCAGGCAGACTTGCCCATGAGGCAGCCTTGCCACTGCTTATTGGGAACACTGTTTACAGTACCAGACAGTATCTCTTAAAAAGTGACAGTGACTGCTCCATCCTGAGTACCCAAACTTCATGTGTTCAGCCTGGCAATTTGTCACTGCATTGGCTGGTTCATTCCCCACCCCTGCCCCCAAACAATGCACATAATACTTTTCTCTATTTATATTATCTTGTATAGTGTATGATGTGAATGTCTGTTTTTTTTGTGAATGAAAGTCTAAAATCTTTGTAACTTTTATATCTGCTTCTGTTTCACCAAAGAAACAAGGTTTTGCTATACTGTGACTTGTCTTGTTATTGCATGTCTTCCTGTTTAAATCTATGCAATGTGATTTTTTTCATATGAATACAATTAGACTGTCAGGTACTTCACAGTCATTGTGGGTTTGGTCAAATGCCCACTGCAGTCAAAGAGAATCAGCTGGCTGAACTTCAATAGGTGCTGGATTTGACTTCTTATGAGCAACTGTAAGGGATTTGGAATAACATTTTAAGATATGCAGTGTATGTTTTGAAGTCGATTGTTTGTACGAGTCAAGGCTCTGCTCATAAATATACAGCATTCTTCACATCACTTCCTTGTACCAGAAGCATACAGAACAGAAAATATATTTTAACAGTTTGCAAACTTTCTCACCATATGTATAAAAAACCCTGCATAGATTTGTTGTTTTCTTGTCTGCTTGTTGGATTTAAGCAATGTTGTAAGGCATTCGGATAACATTGTGATTGTAGTTTAAGTAGGTTAGGTGCAGTGCTTATATTGATTTTTTTTCACCTCCTTCTATTACACATAATAAAATAGGTCTGACAACATTCCTTATTAAAAAAGAAAAAAAAAAACAAAACAAAACAAAACAACCACAATCTGTTACCCATGCTTGTTTATTTAGACAAAGGATGAAACCTTTTTTAAGTCTGACCTAAATCCCAAGTGGTCCAGTGCTGAAACTCTTGTCACAGGGCAGGCCTGTAGGGACTCTGGGATGTGAGTGCAGCAACGCTGAGCTCCAGAGCGTGGCAGGGCGTTTGATAGCATAGAGAAACAGCTGACAAAGCCAGGGATTTGCATTCATTCCTTTTTCCAAATGCATGAGCTTCCGTGGCAGTCACAGGCAGAGGCTCTTGATCCTGCTGTTGTGAACCTGAGGTGAAGTTTGGTTTGGAGAGCAGGGAGAGATGGAGGCCATCTTAGCTCACTGAAAGGCCTGCAGCATGGCTTACCAGGCTCCCTGCCACAGCTATCTGCTCGAAAAACACTCCACCAGCAAAGGTTTAACGCTGCCTGTACTAAAATGTTGGAATATTTGTGTTTTCAGTGCAGCTGCATTAAAACTTAAAGGGAAATTTGTCTCTTTTCATTGTGTTATTTACCATGAGCAGTGACGTGCATAGGCCTCTACAAGCATATTGTTTTTCCTGACAAGCTGTGAAAGGGATAGAGATGTTGTCTGAACTGAGCACCAAGGAAAGTTGTGGCTTGCAAAGAGGCCACGTAAAGTCAACACAGTGAAGCCAAGAACTACAGTAATTATAAGGATAGAGGTAAAATGCAGCAAAAACATTTATCATCTGAACACTCACACGGTAGAAATTGAAGGAAATGCTAGATTTTGCAAACCACATATTGATGCGAATTCTGGCTTTCATGGAAAATACTCTTCTCAAGTGAGGAAGGCATCAGCTAGTACTGTGCTAGAGGCTAATATCCTGTTTAAGAGCAGAAGAAGAAAGAGGAATGGGACATTGAGGTGTATCAGAAGAATTCCTTGCAAAGTTGGAAATGGGTTCATGATGCTACAGAATACCTCCAGATGTCCAAATGCCAGCAGCCAGAAAATGAATTCAAGCTGGAATAGTAGTCCTACTTTTCAGATGGTCAGAAGATGCTCAGTTTGATGGTCCTTGTGGGTGCCTTGCAACTCAGGATGTTCTGTGTTTCCATGAGTGGGGAAGCTACAGGCCAGGCAAACACAGGCTGTGATCCTACACCAGTGCAACAGTTTTAATCAACAACTATGACTTCTGGCTGTAAGACACAGGAGCTGCTTCATGCAGTGGTGGGAAGTTCTGTGATGGTAGAAGACCTTACTGCTATAAGGCAGAAGGAGATCAGCTCAGGAAAGGGAAGAAGCAGTGTGATTGTCTCTGCAGGTTGTAGCAGGTGTCCTTCTGAAGTGTTTGTGGTGTTAATAAAAGATACTTTTCCTACACAGCAGGGAAACAGGCTTGTCAGGAACTGCACACAAGAATCTGTAGCAGACCCAGGAAGTGAATTTGTATTTCACAAGGCTCCTACCCTTCACTGGTTAAAAAATAAAAATGTCTAGAAGTTGGAAGTTTTGATTCCAGAGGCACAGGTGAGAAGTCCTGCGATGGTAAAACCCTCACTTGAGGACTAAGAGGTAAAAGGGCTGGTGACTGGGACACAGCTCCCTGAAACCAACCCTGGCATCTCCAGTGCATTCTCCAAAGTCGCCAGACTGCCAGCCCACACACCTTCTCTATGACCCTTTGCTCAGGGGAAAACAAAGTGGTCTGGACAGCCCACGCTAGCTTTCTGACACTGCTGGGGCGAAAGGGAATCCCACACACACTATATAGTGATTTGTGGTATTTAATCAATCACATGCCACTGGGTGGCAGTGTCCATGAGGGTGGGATCTCCATGTGATACCTGCAGCACAGAGCAAAGGAGTTCCTCTTGATGCTGTGTGGTCACTGACAGAGGCAAAGCTCCAAGGAAAAAGGCATGACTGGAAAAAGTGACTTTTTGATCCCTTCTCCCCCACATCCTTCCCATACCAGCAACCTAGTTCTTTCCCCAAGGGCATGCTTTCCGAATGGCCTTTCCAAAGGGGTTAAAATAGACCCAAGTCTTATGAAAATAGCATTGTTATGAAAAGAAATTGTTATATCAGAGGCAAAATTGAGGGAAAGATGTCTGTATAAATAGAACATAGTGATCTGAAAATGGCAAATCAATCCATATTAAATTTGTATTGGGGAAGAATTTGAGTTTATACTAAACAATTTACACCAGCTGGACAGTTGCATTCCCAGTGACTTTGCATCAGTATAATAGCTAGTTATAGTGTAAAATATACACTACTGTAGTTTTCAATAAATTGGCTTAAATGAGTGTGCTTTGTTGGGTAACAGAGTTTTTAGTTGTACTCTCTTACTAGAATTTTTAAAGCTCCTACAATCCTTCAGGCCTTTACTTAGTACAGACTTTTCAGCTGGTGTTTGTACAAGTGGGATAACACCTTCATTGACTTTCTGGTCCTGGAAAATTGTTAGGAACAGCTATTTATACTACTAAAGCCAGACATTTGAGTTTAAAGTGGTAAGCAATGGAAATACAAAAAAGGTTTTTTTTCAGGACACCTCAAGTAAAATCAACACAGTGCTGAAGTGAAATGGTTTCTGAAGTGAGTAGGTTAGGATATCCAGCATCTCTTACAGTTCTCAGGGCTTGCAGGGTTGCCAGTATTTCACATGTTCACCCAACTGTCTGTGCATTCCTGTGCAATCTGAGTGCAAGAGAGCACAATGCATGGAAGTAGGGCTACAAATACCAGACCATGAGCCGGGCACTGCAGCGCTTGTTCTCAGCTATCTAAACCCCTCACCCATCTCCCTCAGAGTGTGAAATTCAGGGAAGATGTAAAGGCACAGTGACATGTTGAGGGACGAATACAAAGCCATGGTGAGAAGTTTCAGAGCTAGCCAGCCAGAGGAGGAATCCTTTGCCAGTGATTTACTGTGATCTGTTTTTGCAGAGGTAAACTCATTGGAAATATGGGCCAGAGTAGGTATGAGTGAGATGGGATTTGACTGTACAATTGGAGGGAGAAGAGGTCTTTCCAGATGAAGGGCTGTTACCCACTTTGGACCCACACTTTGAAGCCATCAGGCAGGCAGTCACATCTGCTGCCAAATATGGCATCCAGGATTGGGATTCTTCACCTGCAGACAGAGACTCTGTGCGAAAGCAGTGGTCCCTGCCATGTGCTCTCACCAAGGGCTCATACAAGCTAACACTGTAGAGCAAAACGTGAAGGTGTTGGTCCTTTCCTTTAGCCTCACCTTTTCTACAGGGAGGGCAAACATTGAAACACTGAACACAGTACAAACATTGAAAGTGTATACATTACATGCACAGATAAGGAAGAAGAGCAGGAAAAGGGAAGAGCAGGATATCTTCAAATGCTCCTTCCAACACTAACCATTTAGTGATGCTATGAAAACAGAGAAACACTGGGAAAAATATGTTGGGATTGGTTCTGGTAGGCATTAGGAGGTCTTGTTCCAAGAGCAGCCTCTCCTCATCCAAGAATGAGCTAAGTTCAAAGAGGCATTGGAGTACATAAGATCTTATTAAAGCTTATTACTTATATATCTTCAGTTTTACACACACATAAAAATTAAACCCATATGCCATGGGACCAGGACACTTTCAGGTAAAGTAACTGACAGGATGATAGCAGCAGGAACCAATGAAAAGCTGTTTTACAGAGGCAGTGCTTCCCTTCTTTGCATCCTCCTGAAGCAGGTCTAATTTCTACAAGTCAGTCAAGGAGTTAGAGGGGAAGGCATTTTATTTGCATATGTAAGGACCCAAAATGAGGGCAGATATGTCCAGAACTTGTAAACCTACAACACACATTATTTTTTTGGTCAATGACAAAGCTAATACTGCTTTTCATCTATTCAAAGTGTTGCTTTGGGTAGCTACGAGGTCAGTGTTGTATCATCTGCAGGTTTATATAATCTGTGCCCACTTGGAACAAAGTCAAAAAGTAAAATGGAATAGCTAAAACAAATGAGTGTACTGATTGCAAATCATATCTTTGAAATTTGAGCCACGCCAATAAGACATGTTCTACAGCATCGTGGTGCTATGTAGGCATACCTCCTGTCTGAGGATCATAATGAAATACATAAGTATGGAGACCTTGGTCTTGCAGTATTTTAGCACTTCCTCACACTTACTGTTCAAGATCTGGGCTGTGCAAACAAATTATCAGTACTAAAAGGTTCAGTATGCCCAGGATCTGGGGCTGTGCTCCAATATTTTTTAATGCAGTAAGTATCTCATTACGCAACACAGTTAACATCACACCTCAAGGCCATGTTTACCAACATGAAGCCAAACACAACTAAGTAAATGAAAGACAAAATGTTTGTGCTTTTATTCATTGTGTGTTCAGGACCAAGTTCAAAATGGCCGGGATAAAGCAGGCTGATGTAAAATGCTACTTCCTGTAACCTGAAACATCCAGATAGAAATAGTACAACGGGGAAACACTGTGGAAGTGCAGCTTCTAAATGCTTGTGTTTTCTGTAGGAGCTACAGGTGCACCCCAGAAAACTGAAGTGGAAGTTGAGCCAAACTGGGTGCTAGCTCATAAATGTCACAGAAGGACATTAGCATTTGCTATTGCTGTTGATAAAAACCTTCCTTCCCAGAGGAAGGTCACCTACTGATACCATCTATCAAGCTGTACAATAGGAAGGTGTGTCTTAGTACATTCCCATGTATGGATCTATTTCACTTTTTGGAGTTACTGAACATACATGTACCACTTTCTATTTGGAATGATACTGGTCCTTTCTTTAGGTTTTTACTGCATAATATTAGCTGAACACCTTTGCTTTGCTTCTGAATGAAAGCTAAGTTCTTGCATAGATGCATGACTGGGGACTTAAGAAAAGCCCTGAATGTTGATGGCCCTGAGGTACAAATGTTGAATTCCCTATGAGGGAAGCAAAATTTAAAAAAGAGTTTCTTAGGTTACATACATGCATTCAGCACAGTCAAAATCTCCATCCGAACCACACGGACTTGCACAGATGACTGCTGTCTATATGTTATTGACAATGTAATGGAGAACCATCTGGGGAAATTCCACTGCCTGCTGATCTGTTTTTCTCTGTGGCCACTGTCAAAGTGTAGAAACTGAGGGGAAAAATGTATAATTTCCCCCAACTGCCTCAGTCTTTATGGTAGGGGCAAGTACCATTTATGAAAGCAGAAAACACTAATGGTAGTGTAAGAATTGTGTGTTCTCAGTCAAAATGCTTCTTTTCTCCCCTCACTGGTGTGCCAACTGCTTCAAGAGAAATCTAATGCTCATCACCATTTAAGGATCACTGTTCACATATTACTTTGTAATAGTAATATGCATCTCCACTGAGTGCTGAGGCTAAGCTGAACAAACAGCAGGAAATGTCATGCCACAATTAAGTTCACAGCTAACAGCCTGTCCCTGTGAACAGGGATCATCTGTCTAGTTTGCTGTGCCTCCTGCAAGTTCTACCTGAGTATGACTAGGTGCATTTAAGGACCTTTTGGTAAAACCTCAGTATACAATAGGGCACGCCTAAGTCCTTTGAGAAGGATTGGTGGGAACAATGAGCACTGTTTCCCCATGAAGATTCTCAGGGTTGCACCTGTGTTATACTTGCTGGAGAATGCTTTGCTGGAGGAAGGCTGGCTGATGGCTGTGACAAATTATCCCATTAAACACATATATGTAAACTCATGGAGAAACCTAGGAAGAAATTTTCACTGTTTTTTGGATAAACTGTGGGCACTCGGATTGTGACTTATTCTTGCATGTTAGTTTGACTTGCTTTGCTGTTCAAGAAGCGTTATTGCTTTACTGCTTCTTGAACAAGGTGCCTGTGGCAAGCTCCTGCTCAAAGCTACCTGATGTGCATGAGAAGGGCATCTTTTCTTTAAGAACATCACTGATAGCCTTTGTAATTTAACACGTCCCTTGGATGTGATTAGAACCCATTTAGTGGTTATTATTTTGTCTTTTTTAATTCTGTATCATCAAAAAGGATGAATACCATCAGCTTTATTTTACTTTCTCTATTGCCACTTTACCAGTACCTTGCTTGACAGAATGCCATTCTGTTTCCAGCTACTTCGGCAAACAAAACCACAGAACATTTGTCTATCCACAGCTGGAGGTAAAACAGAAAAGATGGACAGGAAGGATAAACTTTAACACAGTGTGCAGAGTTAGAAAATAAAAGAATAAACTAAGGAAATATAAGCTGTTTAACCTATTGTAGGGAACCTGCTTCAGCAGGAGGTTGGACAACACGCTCTCCAACCCTATGATTCTGTGATTCCCTAAATTAAGAGGTGCAAATTAACACCACCCTTCTGCTAAACACACAAACAGCAATGTCTAGGACAGAAGAAAGTGAATGTCAGCGACTGAAACTAATTGTTTTGGTTCTCAGTCTTGTAGCCTCCTGAAGTCACCTTTCTCTTAGTGTCACCAGGCAATGCAGCAAGAAGACAGCGCAATGTTCATTTGTTCTTTTCGTCGAAATTTCTTCCTTCTGATCACTGTTCAGACGAGTGCACGTTATTTATGTCAGATGCGAAGTGCTGCTGGTAGCATCCTGATTAGTTTCTGGGAGACTGACCTTAACAGGTGATACATCCCCAGCCTGGAGAGGGCTCAGGAGTGACAGCTGTTGCTGGGATGTCATCGTCTCCCTTCACCACACGAGGGAGAAGTGTTCAAAGACGTCATCCAGGATTTCACTTTTCCTGCCCTGTCTGTCTTCCTTAAATACGTTAGACTTAATTGTCCTTGGCTGAAGAGGCTTATAGACTGCTGGCTGTAAAACTTAGGTCCTTCTACACTGAGCAGTCTAAATGATGGCATTACCAATTTATGGTGATGGAGCATTTTCAGTTAACCCATCAACGCTTTATATGCCAAGACTTTCTAAAGGAGTTTCTTGGACATATGATTTTTTTTGCTACTTCAGTGGCAGTTTTATTTCCTGTTAGTAGATGAGTATGGCAAGTGTTATTTTTATTCGCTTTGTGATTAGTTTCTGTCCTTCTCAATATGAGGTGTCTTTCTGTCAATCTGATTTGGCTTCTAGCAATACCAGGTCAGATTATTTTCAAATACTCCATCTGTTGATTTTTTTATTTTTTTCTGGTTTGTAAGAAAAACTGACCTCATGTGGCCTATGAATTCAGTTTCTTCTGTTTATTTTTTTATTTTTTTTATTTTTATTTTTTAGCAAGGAAATTGTACCATGTTCTTTTCCTAGGAGTATGCTGGCATGGAAAAGACATTACCTTCAAAGACTGAATTCCACTACCCGTAGTTGTGATGTAGCAGTGATATGACAGCTCTTTGAGTATCAGTGGGCTGCAGAATTTAGCACCATGGAGATTCAAGTGCAATTTCTCTGGTAAATATTGTCTGCATGAAGAGTGGGGAAAGAAAGTGCTGTGGTCCCAGGAGCAATTTCTGAGCGTCCTCCTAGAACAAAGGACTGTTGGGGATGCATTTTTCCCCTTCACTGTAAAATACTCCTTTTAACAAAGTATCAGTGAATTGGATGAAGGGTATGGATCTGCCTATAACCTTCACCTTTCATTTTATTCTTACATGACCTCTGCTAAGAAAGCAAATTGAATCTTAAACCAGTAATACTGATTCAAATGAAAAATGCATGCCCTGCATCTAAATGTATATTCCTTTATTTTCTTATCAGCCCCTCAAGAAGAAAAGCTCTCCTTTCAGATTTTGCTTTTTAACCTGTCAGTAAGTGATAGAAGTGGGATACTAAGGATAAGTTTACCAAAACATGAAGAGGATTTGGGAACAGAAGAACTGTTACTTTCTGACTTTGTTGTTACAGTTAATAGATCTTTCAGGAGCATCAGAAAATCTCTTCCCTATGCTTTATTTACTTGGTCAGTCCAATGACTGAAGATACAAATGTCAGTGACTGTACAGCAGTGACCATTACATACATTTGATATCCAATTAAATATCTAAAGTACAGCTCCAACATCCATTGCAATTTGTACAGAAGTTATGGCACGAAAACTCACTCAGTGAAGTTTACTTCCTTAGGTGGCTTTCGGTTAAGCAGTGATCTTTNCACGAGGGAGAAGTGTTCAAAGACGTCATCCAGGATTTCACTTTTCCTGCCCTGTCTGTCTTCCTTAAATACGTTAGACTTAATTGTCCTTGGCTGAAGAGGCTTATAGACTGCTGGCTGTAAAACTTAGGTCCTTCTACACTGAGCAGTCTAAATGATGGCATTACCAATTTATGGTGATGGAGCATTTTCAGTTAACCCATCAACGCTTTATATGCCAAGACTTTCTAAAGGAGTTTCTTGGACATATGATTTTTTTTGCTACTTCAGTGGCAGTTTTATTTCCTGTTAGTAGATGAGTATGGCAAGTGTTATTTTTATTCGCTTTGTGATTAGTTTCTGTCCTTCTCAATATGAGGTGTCTTTCTGTCAATCTGATTTGGCTTCTAGCAATACCAGGTCAGATTATTTTCAAATACTCCATCTGTTGATTTTTTTATTTTTTTCTGGTTTGTAAGAAAAACTGACCTCATGTGGCCTATGAATTCAGTTTCTTCTGTTTATTTTTTTATTTTTTTTATTTTTATTTTTTAGCAAGGAAATTGTACCATGTTCTTTTCCTAGGAGTATGCTGGCATGGAAAAGACATTACCTTCAAAGACTGAATTCCACTACCCGTAGTTGTGATGTAGCAGTGATATGACAGCTCTTTGAGTATCAGTGGGCTGCAGAATTTAGCACCATGGAGATTCAAGTGCAATTTCTCTGGTAAATATTGTCTGCATGAAGAGTGGGGAAAGAAAGTGCTGTGGTCCCAGGAGCAATTTCTGAGCGTCCTCCTAGAACAAAGGACTGTTGGGGATGCATTTTTCCCCTTCACTGTAAAATACTCCTTTTAACAAAGTATCAGTGAATTGGATGAAGGGTATGGATCTGCCTATAACCTTCACCTTTCATTTTATTCTTACATGACCTCTGCTAAGAAAGCAAATTGAATCTTAAACCAGTAATACTGATTCAAATGAAAAATGCATGCCCTGCATCTAAATGTATATTCCTTTATTTTCTTATCAGCCCCTCAAGAAGAAAAGCTCTCCTTTCAGATTTTGCTTTTTAACCTGTCAGTAAGTGATAGAAGTGGGATACTAAGGATAAGTTTACCAAAACATGAAGAGGATTTGGGAACAGAAGAACTGTTACTTTCTGACTTTGTTGTTACAGTTAATAGATCTTTCAGGAGCATCAGAAAATCTCTTCCCTATGCTTTATTTACTTGGTCAGTCCAATGACTGAAGATACAAATGTCAGTGACTGTACAGCAGTGACCATTACATACATTTGATATCCAATTAAATATCTAAAGTACAGCTCCAACATCCATTGCAATTTGTACAGAAGTTATGGCACGAAAACTCACTCAGTGAAGTTTACTTCCTTAGGTGGCTTTCGGTTAAGCAGTGATCTTTTGTACTACGGAGAGAAAAATGCAATTTTACTTACAATTCAGATGGAATTAATTTGGTTAATTTCCTTCAGAACCAGTACTAGTCTTCCTAGAAAGGGAAAGCAAGTTCAGACCGATTAACAAATAGTTGTATCCTAACGATGGCATGAGTAAGGGGCTGTCGAGGATACCGTGGGTGACCTCTGCTAGCATGCAACCTGCTGCGGGCAGCACCGCCTGTCCTTGTCGCATCCCGACGCTAGGTGTCAGGCGGAGGCGGAGGATCGCGCTGCAGCAGACGAAGCTGGAGCGGATCGGAAGGAGCCACGAGTCAGAACCAGTGATGGAGCGGTGCCTCACGCGTTTAACGCGAGGGAAAGATGCGCTCTGCTGTAGGAACGATGGTTGAGACTGAAGCCGTGTCCTTCTCTATCGTTTGGGGTTGCTTTAGAGATGCAAGTTCTTGCTGCAGTTATGACAGCGTGGAGCATTTACACGAATCCAAAGCTGCGCTGTGTCCTCGAGATAAACCACTTGCATATTCTGAGCACGGAGAGCTGTCTGACTCAGTAGCAACTGTTCACCTTCTCATTAATAATGCTCAGCTTTCACCCGTGGGTGCTGAACAGGGAAAGGCTTGAGTTTATATATCACTCCTGATACCTCCTTCTTTTTCCTGGCTGTGAAGATCAGTAGGTGCTTTACTTTAAGTATGTGCCTGAAGTTTCCCAAAATCACAAAGAATTCTGCATGTCATACTTGAAATGCTTTTGTTAC
>VXAB01003260.1:0-24522 GCA_013399175.1 Odontophorus gujanensis | reverse complement strand
AGTGCCTCAGTGCCACGTCTCCATGGCTCTGCAGTACCACCAGGGACAGTGACCCCAGCACTCCATGGGCAGCTGTGCTGGTGCCTGACTGCTCCTTTTGGGGATAAATGTCTCCTAATATCCAACCTGAATCGCCCGTGCTGCCATTTGAGTTCATTACCTCTCATCCCATCAGAAGAGGCTGACCCCCATCTTCCTTCAGGCAGCTGTAACCGAGCATAAGAGCCTCATAGGGTCTTATGCATAAGAACCCTCATAGGGTCTCCCCTGAGCCACTTCTCCAGTCTGAGCTGTCAGCTGCTCCCATAACACTCATGCTCCAGACCCCTCACATCAACATTGCCCTTCTCTGGGCCTCGACGTCTGTCCTGTGTTGGGAAGACCACTGAATGCAGCACTTGAGGTGCAGCCACACCAGTGCACGTACAAGGGGACGATGCCCTGCTGCTCCTGCTGCTGACACAAGCCAGGATGCCTTGTTAGCCACGCTGCTAGCTCATGTCCACCCCCAGATCCATTTCTTCCACACACAGTCTTCTCTGCCCCCAT
This sequence comes from Odontophorus gujanensis, assembly GCA_013399175.1. Lineage (NCBI taxonomy): Eukaryota > Metazoa > Chordata > Aves > Galliformes > Odontophoridae > Odontophorus > Odontophorus gujanensis. The sequence continues at coordinate 23,973 of VXAB01003260.1, read as the reverse complement.
TGCATGGGGTTGGTGTGATCAAAGTGCTTGGCCTTGGCCTTGTTGAACTTCGTCCCATCAACCTGCCTGCTCAGGTCTCCCTGTAGGGCCTTCCCATCCTCAGGCAGACCCCCCTGACTCGGTGTCACCTGCAGACTTACTGAGGGTGCGCTCAATCCCTCGTGATGAACAGAGCTCTGCTCCCACATCCAATTCTGCTGACTGGGATGTACCCACTGCTGCCCTTGTACCTTGTCCTCAGAGTTAATGGTTTGCTTCCTTTAATTAAGTCCAGTTGCAGTGCAGGCTGAGTGCTTGCTGCCAGGACAGGGCTTAAACCTCCTGAACCCACAAGACACTGCTGCCCTTCTCACCCCGACAGCTTGTGCTGTGATGTTTCCCTTATCTCAAAGAACAGCATTTCACCAGGGTCTGATTTCTTAGGGCAGGGTCTAACCCTGCTTGTAGCCCTAACGCCGTCTTAAAAGGGGAAAAACATCCTGTTGTAACAAGTACTATTTTATAAGGCAATTTTTCCTTTTCTAAAAGTTTCCCCCTGTGCTTCAGGAACAGGAAGATCATGAGGGCTCTGAAGTAAGTATGGATTATAACCCAAATCTCTCCATCTCTATACCAGGGAAACCCCCCTCCCTCCCATCGCAGTTCGAGCCAGATAATTGATACGATCCCTAATGTTGACACACTAAATGTTTTATAACAACAGAGGGGAGAGAATCTGTTTATCTAAAACCACATTTGGAGTGACATAAGACTATCACTTTTTTGGTTAAATACCAGAAAGAATATCAATTCTTTGGCTGATATCAATCTAACCAGATCCATTCAGACTGACAAGTTGTGCTTCAGTGGCTTGGGGAAGAAGGAGGTGGGGTGTGTGTGGGGGGGTTCCTTCCCTAGATCAGCAACTGTTAACTCAATATTGGTATTTATTTCCATTTTGGCAGGGGGAGGAACAAAACCTTCAGCTACGGAGAGTAAACTTGTCTGGAACCCAAGTGAGATTTGGGGTCTGACGGCCGCCTCGCACGTGACAGCTGGGTGCGGAGCTGGGCTGCCTGCTGGCTCCGGGAGAAAGTTGCAGGAACGTTTCTTGTCGGCTTCCATCTGCAAAGCCAGATTTTAAGAAAACTCGCGTCGGGCTGCACAACTCAGGCTTCAAACAACAAACCCAGCCAGCTCTTCCTTCTTTTGGGTTGACGGTCGGACTCGGTGAGCTTTGCGGTCTTTTCCAATCTCGGGAATTCTGTGGCTCTACGGATGTAGGAATGAGACTAATTTGCCCAAGTCCCAACTCAGTGTCGAAGCTTTCAAGCAGGCAGAGATTTGGTGCAATCCTGTCTGTTTTAGCAGCATTACGGCCTTAAAATCCCTCTCTTTTTTGGACTTGACAGCCTCCAAGAACCCCACCTTCCAATTGCTGCCTCTCTGCTCTGCGCTCTGCCATCTAACCTCATCATTTCAGGCTGCCCTTACTCAGCACAGCCCTTCAAGGGGTCATGGCTCACTGCCCTGACCCCACACAGCACCGTGCTGAGCATTTCCCCAGCTCCCAGGGCTAACATGATCCCCCAGACAGGTGTTGAGCTACGTAAGGGCTTGTGGTCTGGCGGGAGGAAAAACAAACCGGGATTAGAGCTAACACAACTCCGCTGTCGCTGACAGCGAAGTCATTTACCAAAGCTTAAGGGGAGTTAATTTTTTTTCTTCTTTCCGAAGGAAAAGGGCATGAATGAAGAAAAAAAAAAAAAAAGGCAGACTTTGAGAAGGAAAACAGCTGAGCAGTAAAACAGGTGGGGGGGATTAGGGCAGAGGAGCTGGAGGCAAAGGTCTGGGCTGCGGATCAGCCCTCTGCCGTGCACAAAAACAGAAGCAGGCGGCGCCCCGGAGGAGTGGGTAAAAGCTGCGTGCCTCAGGAGCAGTGGCACAGACAAAGCTGCTTTTCCTCCCCACGCACCCCAGGCTGAGCTGTGCGGTGCCTCCTATGCAACGTGAGCTCTCCCCTCCTCAGCTGCTGTTTTCCCACAGATCCTCAGGAATGTGATCACAAACCTTTATGCTCCCGCTATGCTACCTATGGGCCAAGTCAGCAGCAAACAATGGAGCTGCAGACCTGAAGCCCCAGGGCAGCTCTGTGGCACACACAAGAAAGCTTGCAGGGGCAATATTCAGAGTTGAACTCAAGCTAATCCTGCAGCAACAACACCCCCCAGAGCCCCCGCGTGGCACTGGGACTAATAATGATACATACCAGCGTGGAGAAGTTGGGCACCATCATCCTCCTTCAGAAAATAAACAGATAAATGTCACTCACTGTCCAAGTGCTATCAGCACAGACGCTGTTGTCAATAAATCAGAAGTATCTAGGAACAGCTTGAACAACTTTTATTTTTTTTTTGTTGTTTTAAAGTGCTTAAAACGTAAATAACAAGCTCTCTTTATAAACATTAGTTGCAAACTATTAAAACATGAAACACACAGAACCCACCTCCCGCGTACACCAAGTACAGGGAATCGACAACTCCGAAACCCCCAACACTGAACACTCTGATTTTGGGGTGGTTTTCCACCCCACGTTTCTAACACAACGCAGCTGTTCCTTGGCAGACAAGGCATATGGTTGGGTCTACATCACACTTCGGTATCCACATCCCTTCAGGTTTGTTCCAGTTTAAGGATATACTTCAGCTGCTCTCCTGTCCTATCATTTCGGGACAGAAGGGGCAACAAAGACAAAAATAAACCACTTGGCCACAGAGTTCTTTAACAGCAAGAAACCCGACTGTGGGCTGACAACAAAAACAGAGCAGACGAGAGCAACAGTGCCCTGCAGAAAGCCCGTGACCCGGACTGAACGTGGAAAGAGAAGGACAGATGAGGATGCAAAAGGCAAAACACAGAATTATTGCTGTGGCTGTGCTGAAAACGGAACTAACCAAAAGCTGCTGCAGGCCCAGGCAGCTTCCTTCACACCCATCTGTCTGCTCACACTGCAAAGAGCAGTGCAGCTCTGGGGGTTACCCTGCCCAGCGAGCAGTGCTGCTTGCCCCCCTTTCCAAGATAATCACTAAACATGGATTTGGAACGTGAGCAACTTCTCCTCATCCCCTCAACTAAGAGAAAGCATCCAGGTCCTCCAGTTATACGTTCTGGCTGTAGCACTGTTAGCAGTATGCAAAGAATAAAAACTGGGGGGCCTGGGGGTGGGGAGGAACATTCTCAGAATAGTGAAGAAACAAAGAAAACAAAAGCACCTTTAAGATGCTTTCTCCTAAACACGAGCATCGTTTGTAGGTAGCTCTGGACTTCCAAATGCTCTGTCAGACATGAACCATCACGGCAGCCTCAGCTGTCCCCACCACTTGCCTCTCTCCACAGCCCCGCGAGCTGCAGGTGGCAGAAGGAAGCACGTATTGCTGAAGGGGCCCTGGCACGGCCCTCTGGAGCTCTGAGATCAACTTGAATTATATAAAGTGCAAAACATTCAAGCTTTGGGAGAAGAGGCAGAGCTGCCTAAGGCAGAGAGGGGCGTCCGGAGGAGGTTAGATGTGATGGAAGAGGAGGAGAGGCAGGGAGGGGGTGTAGTGAGCTCCTTAAAAGCGCTGGCACTTGTGTGTGGGGAGCACCTACAATGCGTGTTGGTGATGGGAGGAAGCCAAGGAAGCAGCTGATTGTCAGGCAGCACTGAGCCATTTTGGCCACTGTGGGACTTCAGCCCTGTGCCCTTTGCAATGCTTTTCAGCTGAGCTGCCCCAACTCAGCATCTCAGCCCTTCTCTCTGCCCTCCTTTGGCACTCCTGATGCTGTCCTGCCTCCCAGCTGCCCACAGCTCCTCCCTGCCTGGTGTCATGTACAGGGGAAGGCTTTTTACAGGAATCAAGCACCCAGAACGGGAAGCCAATTGCCAGGCCAGGGGATCTTTTGATTATATAGGCAAAGAGGAGTTTATAAACATCTTCCCTCAGGTCCTCACATCTCACACCAGAAACTGCATCCGAGGAGGGAGGAGGAGCGTGAAGATGCAGGTAGAGAAGTGCAAAATCCCAGTCAGCTCCCTATTAGGAACAAGTGCAGGCAGGAACTAACGGCTCATGACTGCTATCTTCCAGGGTAACAAATCCTCCTGTTAATTACGACAGTCTGCAGCAAGATGAGACCAAATATTGTCACGGCAGAGATGCCAAATCTCCTTTTAAGCTGATACCTCTTAGTTCTGTCAGCCTCGGGCTTTGAGCATGACCCAATAATGCTTTCATCCAGCTGCATTTGGTCTTCTAATATCTGCCACGCCTTCCCTCATATCACAGAGCTGTCCATGCAGCACTGCTGTCAAAGACCAAAACAAACTGCCCACAGGGGATGGGAAGGCTCTGCTGACTGCTTTAAAATATAGACTCACCTAGTTCAAACGAGCAGGCAAGCAGAAGGGAAAGCTGGCCAAGCTGTGTTACAGTCAGCTGAGAATTGGATTTCTGAGCCTTTTCTCCTAGGGAACTGCCACTGTCCTATTGCAAAAGGCACAATTTTTCAGTCACGGCATATGCTGAAGTAAGGGAGAACAAAAGAATACAAAGGTTAAAAAAATCCAGTAACATTTGGAGATCTGCAGCAGAGAGAAGATGCCCGGCATGCTGAGGCAGCTCAAGTCCCACACCAGCTGACCCTGGTGCACGGGCATCTTCTAGCCAAAATACTGACACAAGAAGAGGTCTACGTGCCCTTCCCCAGCATCTCCATGCACCGCTCACCAGCCCCACACTAACATCACCTATTACACCAAGCAACCCAGAGGCCTTCGTAAGCCACTCTAAGTTAGCAAGAAGCATTCAACTCCCAAGAGAGCTGGCCTAGCATTTCTAGGGGTGGGACCTGACACTGGCATGGGGGTGTGGTACAATTCTAGCTGTTCTGGCACTAATACTGGCTCAAAAGTGATCCGTGTTGATTACTGGATTGCTAGCTTTCACAGATTGCGTTTTGCATGGGGTTGGTGGACGTCTGACCTAACGGGGCTTCATGCATAGAGGTGGCTGGGCAGCCAGACATCCTTCTTTACGCACTAGCTTCGGTCCGTATGGCGTTTTCCTGTTGCATTGAGAATGACAACACAAAGTCAACGACAGGGGGCTGCCAGTGGGAAGCAATTCTTGCAGACACAGAAAAGGGGGAGTGTAATACTGATCAGAAAATCCAGCTGTGGTTTCTGCATACAGGAGACGCTGGTGTCAGCCCGCCTGGCGATGGGTTGGGTGGCCTGCAAGATCTCCTGCAGCACTGACAGTGCACAAACCATCACCGGCCCTTCTCTGTGAATTCAGTTTTGGGCTGGGTCTCTAAGGCAGCATCACAACCCTGCACGCACGCAGAGAAGGAGCCAGCACAGCTCACAATCAGGCAGTGATGTTGGATTGAGTCTTTGCAGCCTCTGATTGCAGCACTGTGGTTTTGTGTACTGCCTCTTACTCCACCGGGTACTGACACAAATTGGAGCCGGCTGTTCAGACAGAGCCTTCCTTCGTGGGTACAGCATCTGGGGCAGGAAGGGAAGGAGGCATCCAGCAGCAGCCCCTTCCCCTAGCTGCCCTGCCAAACAGACTTGGTGGACGATAACGTGCTGGTACAATCTTACTGAGTTTAGGCATCCTCAATTTGGTCAACCAGTTTAACACTGTAAATCAGCCAGAGCACACCCATCATCTCAGAGAACAGCCTGTGGAAGAGTGTAGGCAGAAGAGCAGCAGCAGCAGGACAAAGACAAGAGTGAGGTGGCTGGCTTCCAGCTCTTAAATGTTCATGGACCACTTAAAGCACTGTAGGGTGAGAGCCTGAGAAGATGCCACTCGGTTACAACAGGAACCTCAGGAGGCATCTGCCTCCAAGGATGGCTCTGCTCCTCCCCACAGGGTGGGCGACAGCCCACCACCCTATAGTCCCCTGGAGCCAGAGCTGGGATAAGCTTAGGTTGGGAAGGAGCAGATAACCATTCCTGCTAAACTCTGCGAACAGAAGCCACTGGAGAAGCCCTCTTTAAGAGCAAGGGGGAGTGCAGGGATGTTTGCAGCGTGTTTACTGGAAGTGCTTTAGGCAAGTGATGCTGGTCTCTGCTGAGAGGTTACTTGGCCTTGGCTTCCCCCAGCGGGATCTGGAGGAGCGTGGGAGACTGCTCCATGATGCGCACCAGCAGCTGGTCAATGTAATTCTCCAGTTCCTGGATGTGCTCCTCCTTCTTACTCAGCTCCTTCTCTCTCTGCAGTAGGAGCTGGATGAGTTCATCGTGGGTCAAGTGATAATACTTGGCTGATTGGTCCAACGCGGTGGGATCCTGCAGCAGAAACCAAGGGGAACATTCAGCAAGCTGAACAAAAAGCACCGTTCCCTTTGCACCCTTTAACATTCGCAAGGTGCAGCAATATATCAAATACCAAAGTATTCAGTGTTTTTTATATTTGTTGCCTACAAATCCCACCTGATAAGCCTGGGACACCCTGCATTACACAGCAGCTTTCCCACATGCCACTTGGTTGCACAAATAACATGGGAGAGGGAACAACTGCCCAGATATTCAGCCGCTGCAGCCTGCACGTGCTCCATGGAGCTAGAGGTGACCACAGAGCCCTCCCACAACGTGGATTACTCAACAGAGTATCCCCAGAGACCATTTCATCAAACCCAACAGCTGAAAGCTGAAGGCACAGGGACAACAGAACCTACTGGCCTGCCATAGTGAGACTTGCCACTAGCTGCTCCCCCTCTCTGGGCCTTTTTCCCTCCCCAGTCCTTCAACAGCAAGCCTGGAATGATGGGGGGAATAAGGGAATTAAAAGCTGAATGATCCCTCAAGAGCTCTGTATGGGAACTGTTGAATCACAGCCTGCACCACTGATGGATCACCTGAGGTGAGCACTGAGTCAGCCATGGGAGCACAGGTGAAGGTAATGTACCTGTGAGACCAGAAGGGGGGGAGTCTGGCTCCACCTCTCCCAGACCCCATTTAAGGGCTGACCACCACTAGGGAAGGATCTCTTTTTGGGGATCCCTCCCCTGTGGAGTTTTGGGCAAGCCTTTATCATCTGCAACAGGTGAGCCTTTCTCTATTTACTGGTTGTCTTTAAACCATCCAGATAAGCCAAACAAAATATACTGTCCACCTCATTATTTTCTGTGGATACTATTCTTTTGGGTTATTTACCCTACAAGCTCCCCCAGGATGAAAGCCCTGAGGGAAATCTGATCACTCTATGGCAAGACCTAATCCTATATCCTCAAACACTATTTTTCTCCACCTCCAACCTTGTGAGCAGGTGGGAAGCCAGCCCTCACCCCCACACATAGCTCCCTCCTACCTTTACCTTCTTGGGGTCTGTTTTCTCCAGGTGTGATGGGGCCACAGGCTGAACGCTGCCTGTCGTGACTGTCTTCAGCTTCTCCAGGCTGTTGTTCAGTGCTGTGGTCAGGCTGGATTTGTGCTGCTGCTTCTTCTCACCAGAGCCCTCCTGCACTGCAGCACTGATGGGTTTCACTGGGTGAGGACTGAGGAGGACAAGGTTGGGTAAATTAATGCCCTGCCAAATCACTCATGTGCTATGGTTTGCATTTCAGCATGATGGAAAGAGAAGTGACCTGATGCTACCTTCCTGCAAGACCTGCGTGCTGTACTTGGATAGAAAGACCTTAAAATTAAACCCAGGGCCTCCACGAAGCCTCAGAACTCATCAGGTGCAGCGGAGTGCCCTGCAAGTGGGCCTCTCATGCAAAACCACTGCAGGGGAAAGGGATGTCACACTCACAGGAGCACAGCTTTCAAGAAAAAAAGGCAAACACAGCCTCTGTTCACACACAGGGACCTCAAGAGTCAGCAGAGTGAAGAACACTCTGTTAATGCATGAGCTGATGGACCTCTCTCAAGCCCAGCTTGTGCTGTAACCATGAGACCACACTGGATTTCAGTTTCTACAGCAGAGCAGGTGGGGCTGGACAGAGGCAGCAGCATCGCATACAGCATCAGCTGGATGGCCCAACTCCCCAAGGCTGGATGGCTCCAAGTGACCACAGATCTACGATGAACATCCTTTGAGATGAAACGTGTCCAGGTGAAGGAGGCACAGCCCTGGCACTTCTCCCTCCACCCATCTCCTGAGCAAGCCGTGCTGTTCCCAAGGTCACTGTGGAGTGCAGTAAAAATCTGGGGGGAGTTTCCCTACAGCAGCTTAGGGAATTCAGTCCTTTTATCTTCCTATTAAAATGCTTCTCACAGACAGCAAGGCAATGAAGGGCAAATGCAGGGCACACACAGCACCTGGGGGCCAGCCCTGTTTGCAGAAAGGGATTACAGAGGGGAAAAGGGGATGAATGAACTGGGAGCAGCAGCTCCACTCCCAGATCTATTTCTGGATGTGGCAAACCACTCTCTGAACACCAGGAGCTCCACAAGAACTACCTTCAGGTTGCAAAGGCTGGCACACAGCTGTCAAAGGCAGTTCTGCTGCCCTCTCGCTGTGTGTGGCAGTGATATGACCTCAGTACCAGTGATGCTCCCAACCTTGTCACATCAGCCCATCACAGTTCATCACACACCAACTCCTCCTTTATGCGATGGAGGAGAAGGACACTTCTGGCCCAGCTAAGCCTTTAAGCCTGCTCTAGGTCTGAAGCCTACCCTTTTATTTTCCACTCCTTTTGTGCCACATCTTTTTCTACATGCCCCTGTAGGAAATGTGTCTAGGAAAGTGCCACCATGGGGTCCAGGAACATGGCCCTTCCACCTTGCCTCTCTGCCCCTGTGACAACTAGTGGCATCTCCCCAGGGGGTTCAGGTTGGATAATAGGAAACACTTCTTCTTGGAAAAAGTGGTCATTTGTGGATGTGGTCAGTGGGCACGATGGGGATCTTAAAGGTCTTTTCCAACCTTAATGATGATATGATTTTACAACAGCACCTTCCACAGATACAACAATAACTCTTCAATGGTTCTTGAATCCCAGCAGCAAGTTTCCAAAGCATCAACATTTTCACAGGTAGAGCAACCAGAGCAGTGACATCCCAGGACTTCTCAGACATGCAACATGATGAAGGCCAGTGCTGACATGGTGGCCAGCTCTCAGACACAAGCCCACTTCCTTCCCAGGAGCCAGCCAGGCCCTGGGTGGATGCACAGTGGTGGTGATGTACTACCAGGTGATTTGGTCATCGCAGAGGTCTTTTCCAACCTTTAAGGACTCTATGACTCTCCTGACAGAGAGTCCTGGGATTACACTTTGCTCATTGCCTGATTTTACCCTGTGGGAGAGCAGGACACTTCTCTTTCCATGAAACATTAACAAAGATCTGGCTACCTGCAGATTTCAACCAAAGTTATCTGTCAGAGAATGAATAACCCAATTCAGAAGGATTTAAAAACCTGACTCGATAAAAGAAAATAAATTAAAAAACCCATCAAGTCACAGATCCCTCTCCCAGGTCTTTGCTCATCGAACCCGCACTCCACCTCTGTGCAGAAGAAGCAGAGCTCAGCTGAGCTTTGTCACAGAGGTGAGGCTGACCTGACTGCTGCTACCAGAACCAGGCTCTTGATACTCTGGGCAGACAGAGCCCACGGTCACCTCCTCATCCCAAGAGCAAAGCAGATGAATCAGAGGACACACACAGAGCCAACGCGCTCCGTGCCCTAAACGCTGCATCCTTCTCTGCTTCGCTGCATTCCTACAGCACAAGGTGGACACGGGAGGAGGAAAAAAACCCTTTCTTTCCACTGACACATGGCCACAGTGTGTCCTTCCCATCAACCTGGAGGCTGAGTCCCAGGGGCACCTCGGCAGAAGGGAATGGAGAATGGCATTGTGCCTCCGCCCTGCTGGAACGACTGCTTTTTAGCTTTGGCTATGGAGAGAAGAAAGTTTTTAGTACCTGGTGGCTGTTGGGGAAAAAAAAAAATACATAAAGAAAGAAACCAAAGCTGAATTAATGAGAAGGGAAAGGGAATAGCTGAGCACATGCCACGAGGGGACTCACGAGAGCATTAACAGCTGGAAGTTCTCCTGGCAGCCACAGGAGAGACACCTATTGTGCAAGCACAGGGAAGATGATGCAGCCAAAATTAGCACTGAATGCAATTTCGTTGCGGTTGCATTTTCCCTGCGGCAGATCTTGGATGTGTCAAACCTTTTGCCCTCATTTAGAGCAAAGAAGGGGACACCGGTGGCTGTTCCCCACCATGATCCAAGACAGCCAAGGCTTCCAGCTGCCCAGGCAGGACTCTCAGGGAGCACAGTTACCATTCAGTATGGGAAGGTGAGGGGAGGACCTTCAGCACAGTGCAGAGCACCCTCCTCGGAGCCAGCACAGCCAGAGCTGAGGTCTCTGATCAGAGCAGAAGGGAGACAGGCTTAAACCTCTACCAAACACACACCCTTCACACCTTCCCCGGAGAGCTCACCTGGTGGTCTGCTGGAAAAAGGGCTTCTCAGCTGGCTGTGTCTCCCTGGGCAAAACCACGAGTGCTGAAGCTTGTGTGTCACCGGACTGCGGCAAAGGGCAGGGCTGGGCTGCGGCGTGGCTGGTCGCGGCAGGGGAGGGGAAATCAAACTGCTCAGGGTTAGTCACAGCCACAGGGAAAGGGGTGGAGAAGGCCAAGGGCTGGCTGTCATGCAGGGAAGGATTGCCTAGCGGGTCCCCGTGGGGGTCAGTGGGCTGGAAGCCTTGCTGAAGGGCTTCCCCGTGGAGCTGGGGGGAGCTGAAGCCCTGAGAGAACCTTTCGGGCGGCACAGCCTGGACAGGAAGGGTGTCTGCTGGCTTTTCCACAAAGGGATTTGTGGGAGCAATAGGGCTGACTGCCAGAGCAAAGGGATTGCCCGGGCTCGCAGCATCCTGCTCGCTCCTCTCCTCCGTTCTATCTGGCTTCCAGAATTCGGCCTTCTTGAAGTCTATCCCCGCAGGCAGCTGGCCCTGCTCTGCCTGAAGGGGACAGCCCACTGCCGGCCCCTCACCACGGCCCCGCGCCTGCTCCGGCGCTAACCTGTGCAGGCGGCCCAACGCCTCCTCCTGCTCCTCCAACGCCGTCCAGAAGGTCTCGGGAAGGCCTGAGTCCAGCCTGGGGGACGGGTCTGGTGCTGACACACCGAGCTCCTCTGGGGCTATCGATGGCTCTGCGCTGAGGCTGAGCCGTGACACGGGAGACAATGCCAGCTGGCTCCAGCTCCCTGCGGCACCCGACGGGGTGAGCTCATCCACGGAGAACCTGGAAGGGCAGGTCTCAAAGTGCTCGGCCGCATCCGTCCCGTCCATCTCCGGTGCCTCTTCCCCCAAAGAGGAATCCCCTCCGGGCTCCACGTCAGCAGCATCCTCGTGCACAGCTGTGCGAGGCGCTGGACCAGGCGTGTCACCACTCGGATGGCTCCGCGGTGGCTCCAGACCCTCCTCCCCTTCCCTCTGCTCCTCCCCACCTCGCTGCCTCGCATCGCCAGCGCTGTCCTCATCATCCCCTCTGCCACACGTGGCCGCGAACCACCTTGGAGGTTTGGGAGGCGGCACGGCCTCTTCCTTCCCCCGCACACCCGTCCACGGAGCCAGGACAGCATCAGAGCCCGTCTTCACGCGGCCCTCACCAGCCTCCAGCCGCATGCTGGCCTGCAGCCGGTACACCGAGCTCCTGATGTCAAACATCTCCCCGCCATCACTCTGCAGCTCCTTCCCCGTGTCGGAGGCCGCTGGGAAGCGCCCTGCTGCCGTGTCCTGCAGCACCCGCGGGGGCACGGCGGCCATGTTGCTGCCTGCAAGTGTTTCTATCGCATTTTCGGGGCCGAAGGTGCTTCGGGGCAGGACATGAGGAGCGCTTTTCGTTTCAAAGGGGCCCTCGCTGTGGAAGGACCGCTGCCCAAACGCGCTCCCCCGCCCAATGCTCTGGGTGCTCTCGGAGGGATCGGGCTCTGTTTCGGTGGCGATGGTCATCCAGCCGTTCTCCCCTGTGCTAGAAGTTTCCTCCTCGTTACTGCCCTGTTCCTCCTCGCCACAATTGTCAGCGCTCAGCAGGGTGGAAGCCTCTCTTTCCCCTGGGTTTCCCGATGACAACGCGGCGGCCCAAACCATGGGCGTGCTGCTCTTCCTCCTCCTCGCCGCCGACCCTGCGGACACGGGGCTCAGCACATCCTCTATCACAGTCGCTTCCTGGGTTGTGCTCACCAGGTTTGCCCCAACATCCAAAGCGGAGAAATTTGTCCAAGAGAGCAGCGCTGGGGGCATTTCGCTGCTGATTGGGGGCTCGGCCTTTTCAAAGCCCTTTGTCCCCTCGTCGGGAGCCGGCTCGGCCGACCTCTCCATGGGGCTGGCGGCATCGGGGTCATCGATGAAAGCCATCCCCTCCGCAGCCACCGAAGCAAAGAAGTCCTCTTTCTTTGGGTCTGGTCTGAGCCTGCTGGTGGCAAAGGCATCGAAGGTCTCATCCCACTCCGACTGGGGAGGAGGAGAGGCGGCGGGTGCCTCATCTGGAGGAGGAGGGTCTCCATGGGATGGAGGAGTGGTTTCGGGCACGGGGACACCAACGCTTTTGGCTGGAGATTCTCTCTCCGGATCTTTAAGTCTTAGGGAGGCAGGGGGACTGCAATCCTCAGAGGAACACAAGCTCCCAGCGACCTCTGTTGAAGCATGCGGCCCAGACGGGAAACTAGAGAAAAAGTGAGTAGGTGAAGGAGAATTTAGTACCTGGTCAGCGAGGAGGTCCTCAAAGAAGGGATTGCTCTGCAGGGAGTTGAGGAATGGGTTGGTAGGGGACAAGCATCCGGGCTGACTGTCTCCAGTAGCGGGAGAGAGGTTAGGGCTCAGCATGCGAGCGAGATGGGCTACAGCAGCAGCGGGGAACCGGGCAGGGGAGCAGGGAGGAAAATGAGAAGGAGCATCTGAGCTGGTTTCTACCTGAGGAGACACTTCCAGGCTGTGGAGGGAAGACAAAACAGTCCTCCTGGTTAATGCTGTGACAGTGCTGTAAGCACACACCACACACACACCACAAACGCTTCAGTTCAAAGCAATGCAATACATACTCGTCTCTCTTGTTAGGCAGAGCAATGATTATGGAGTCAATGCACAGAAAGGGCATGCACTACAAAAAGGAAAGGGCAGCCCTTCTCCAGCCGTCCTCCAAATTTCCCCTTTCTGCCTTAGCAAGCCCTAAGCCTCAAGAGTCAGAGAGGTTTCCCCACCTTCTCCAGCCCAAAGACTCGCTTCAGTTCTATGTCCCTGCACAGGAGGAACAGCAGGGGGAAGAGCACCCAAGAGCAAGCCTTCCCCAGCCCACCCCAGTGTCACAGCACTGTGCTGAGCTCCATGTCAGCACAGCAGCAGCCACACAACCCCCCCGTGTGACCCAGGAAGGGAAGGATTCGGCACATCTCCAGTCTGGACGTCTGTCCCTTCCTGCAGATGTCTCCCCACCTCGCCCCAAGTCGGGCTGCCCATCCTTCGTTGCCTTTCCAAGAGGGACTGCATTTACCTGTCCTTCCTTTGGGACCTCCTCTGCCAATGCACGATGCCAGGCCAGGGCTGGCCATCTCACCACAGAATATCCCAGGTTGGAAGGGATCCACGAGGACCACCGAGCCCAAACCCTGGCTCCACACAGCACCACCCAAACCCTATAGCTGAGAGCAGTGCCTCAATGCTCCCTGAGCTCCAGCCGTGCCCACCGCCCTCGGGGGCAGACCCTTCCCTAACACCCAGCTCCAGCAGCAGCGTTCCCTCCCCCTGATCCCCCATCATGACTTACCCCTGTCAGCATGGGGACAGCCAGACAGCTTTGCATCATGCTTCACTTTGTGGTGGGGCTTCAGAGAGACCCCACTTTGATTTGAAGGAAGGCAGACACCGATACGTCGGTATCTCAGGACTATTTCTGCTCGTTATTATGGACGGTTTTGTCACAAAAAGATTTTTTAAGTATTTTAAAGCTCAAAAATGCCACCTTGAGGCTAATGTTAACAATCATCATCACCCACCTACAGCTGTGTCGGTTTTGTGCTCAGAGAGCACTCAAAGGGTGTTCACCAACTCCGAAAGCCTCATGGCCAAGCACCGTGCCATCCCCCCTCCATCCTTCCTCCCACACTCACAGTGACTCTGGGAGCTGCTGCCCCAGCCTAAGAGTTTAAGTTACGGAGACCCTCAGCCACAAACAGGAGACCCCGAGGTGATGCTGGGCAGCACGGTGCTCCTCACGTAGCCCTGTTTGCTCCTTGCTCACGTTAATGGTTTAATCCAGACTAAGAACCCATCATTCTGCTTCAGCAGCGTTCAGAAAGAGCAACCCAAGGCTGATCCAGGCAGCTCTGCTGGCTCCTAGCATTAATCAGCTTCAGGCTCCTAATGAGTGCTCCTAACGACCTTGACAGCTGCCAGCAGTCTGGCTGGAGAAATTCCCACCTCAGCCCACCAGACCCTCCCCCTGAAATCCCACTGCTTCACCCCACGAGCGATGCTGGGAGTGCTCAGTGAAGGGGCTGAGGATGTTGTGCTCCTCTAGAGGGAAACCTCCACTCGGATGGAAGATCTCTGCTGCAACGAAATGCTGACTCACCCTCCTCCTCCCAGAGCCCTGCACGCAGCTCTGCCAGCCAAAATAAATAGCGGGTACCTTCCTGCCCTCATTTATTTTGCTGGCAGCACTTCACAGGAGCATTTCAGCCTCTTGGCAAGAACAACAATAGAAAGAAAATATCACCGAGCCGCTGCCTGATGGAAAGTCGGCCGGAATCTGTAACACACCAAGGTTAGGAGCTGGGGATCGGGTGGAAAATTCCCCCCTAGGCCCAAGGAGATGTGGATGGATGGGCATCACGCCATGATTTCCATGGATAACTTGGGAATGCTATGTCTGGGAGAGGGGGGAACGTCCTCCAGCACGGCAGGAATTGTGCAGAAAGGGGCTGGGAAGATCAGCGTGCAACCCAGGATACGTTTGTATGAGGTTGGAGCCTGGAAGGACCTGGAGGTGAAGCACAGATGGGAGCAGGCACAGGTGCTGTAAGAGCCATCTTTGCAAGGGCAATACTGCTGCTGCCCGAGCTGGATTTTAGTTTTCAGCCCCACTGATGGCCACGGAAGGACCAGCAGCAACCACAGCGGGCAACCATCCTACGTTTCCCTCCCCTGAAAGCAGTGACAGGAGGAAAAGGCTTTAACCTCGGAAGAGCTTCAACCTGCAAGCAGCCTCGTGTTGCCTCCTGCCGAGCAGGAGATGCAGCCCCGTTTTATCATCCCAATTCCCACCGCGGGAAGCGGGACCTGCGGAGCCCTGATAACATTGCAGGAAAACCTGAACACACCACAGGCGATTGTTTTCACCCCAGGCCTTGCCTCAAATAAGCCCGCTGAGCTTCTTCCTTGCATACAACCCTTGACCACACCACCTGAAGCACAACAAACCCCAAAGAGCTTTTAACTCAGGTCTCCAGGAGCAGACAGCATCCTCCTCTGCCACAGGTTCGGAGTTGCTCCGTTCTACAAAGCAAAGGTTAATCCATCCTCAGCCCCAGCAGTTATGCAGGTAAATGAGTAGCTTTTCAGCAGCACACTTGGGAGGGAACGCGCATTTGATTATTGAAATGCAGATTTCAGCCCATTACAGACCTCTCATACCTCTCTTCAGTCTCCCTCACTACACTTTAAGCTCATTACACTCCACCTTAAAACTGCCAGGTGCAATTCGAGCCCGTTCAGATGCTTATGAAGACCCCAGAAGGATCCCCTGGGAATCTCTTCCTTCCAGGCTGCACCGTTTCCAAGGGAATCCTATTCTGAGGACCAAAACTCACAGCTGCTGCGTGGCTCTTCCATGCCTCTCCTTACGAGGCAGGAGAACTGCATGGAGGAGAGAAGAGACTGCAAAGAGGCATCCAAAAAAGCAGAGCCTGGGCTATGGCAAACCAAGCCAAAGCAAACCTTAGGGACTCTGACGACCCCAGAATTGTGTGGGTGAAGATGGTGATGCCTCACACCTGAGCACGTTACAAGCAGCCGAGCTCACACACAGATCCCGACAGGTGGAAGAAGGGCAGAAGTCCTCTTTGTTAGAGAAGGCTTAGGCTGAATGAAAATCCTTCTGCTGAATTAACTAGGTTAAAGTCAGCCCAGATTAGGAAATCCCTACACTAAAACAACCTTCTGGACTCGGGCTGACTGCTGGCTCCTTCAGCCTCGTGTTCTCCCTCTCCCTGAGAGACGTGCTCCTGGTGAGCACCCACATCCCAGCACAGCCCACAGAACGTTGGGGTGGGAGAGGGAGAGGAGAGAGCGGGGCTGGGATTAGGAATCACTGCATCACAATTGTTGATATCTCAGAATGCCCTAAGCTGGACAGTGATACACAGGGGGTCATTTATGTCACTGCATCCCATCCCCTACACAGAACGCTGGGGAGGCTTTTCCAGCTCGCTGAAGGGGAACTGCACCTCTGCACAGGGACATGCCTCCCCTCCACCAGCCACAGCCCCGGAGGATGAGCAGAGCAGGTTTGGGAGGATCCAGGAGGATGCACCCTCCCTTTGACAAGTGCTCGAGGAGGCTTTTCCCCCACTCTCATCTGTGCATCTGGATAAGAGCTGGGTGCCCGCAGCCCCGTTTCACTGACCTGGGTTTCTGGGGGGAGTCCTTGGGCTCCTTGGAACCGAACCAACCGCCGGCCTTGCTCCTGTTGTCTCCCACTGCTGCAGGGCCGTGCGAGGCTCCACTTTTCTCCCCCTGGCCCCTGCTCCCGGCATCACTCTTGTGGAAGAGCCCGCCCTTGGTTTTCTTCTCTTCCTTCCTCATTTCCTCGGCTTGCTTCTCCTTTGTTACCTCTGCAGTGAGGACCAGGGGCGTCGCCACCTGGGTCGGCTTGTTCTCCAGGCGGCTGTTTTCTTCCATCCTGGCTCTGCCCAGGTGGTTGCTGAGGGTCACGGCTTTGGTGGACACCTTGAGCTCTTCCTGCAGGACCAAGCTGGGAGGAGAGGGGATGAACCTCAGCTCGTCTCTTTGCTGTGTCCTCTCCAAGCCACCACTCCCCCAGGGCACCTCGTGGGGGTCGGCGTGGATCGGGGTGAAGCCAAAACCCTCCTCTGGCCTTTTGGGGACGGGCAGTGGTGCAGAGCCCTGCGGGGTGGGCACGGGGCCCCTCGGGGTGGGCTCATCACTGTACACGTGGCTCCCGTTGATGCAGAGGGAGGAGCGGGACACGGGGTCGGTCTTTGGCTTCAGGCTGTGGATTGCTTTTGGCTCCAGGACGGGGCTGACCTGGGAGACGTCGTCACTGAATGCTCTCTTGTGGGTCAGCTTCGGAGAAGGTAGAAAGTCCTTCACTGCAGGGAGAAAAGCACAAGGGAACTAAGGAAAAGATCCTGATTATCACAGATGGGCCCCGAGGCGGCCTTGCATGGCACAGTAAGGGAAGTCTGTGCCCACTTCTCGCTCAGGTTCAGCAGATCCCAGTGCTCGGTACCCGGGGACTCCCACCCCATCTGGGAACTGGCAGCCTCCAGCCAATTAAACCCTGTAACGATGCATTTTGTTTTCAAGGGACGGCAAGAATTAATTCCCAACAAGAGCCTTTTTTGTTCGCAAACCATCGCTCTGCCAACGCCAAGAGCTGGGATTGCTTTAATCACCATCGAGCGGTCACTGCTCCAGCTCCAGCCCCAAAGGAGCACAACGAGCTGCTCTTTGCCACCTGCTTTTGTGGGGCAGAGGATAAATGGCCCCACGTTACCCCCTACACCCCACGTTGGCAGTCAGGCCCGTGGGAGTGCATGCAGCGCTGATGCAAAGCAGCCAAGCAGGGCTGTCTGCACACAGCCTGCCATTCGAAGCCAAACCTTGGATGTTTCCCCCCCCACTTCTTGTCAGGCAGGCAAATCTCACAGGGCTCCCGCAGGACACTGCTTCTTAAGTAAGCAATTAGTTCAAGGATTTGCAAGAAAGCCCCCACAACCCCTCCACAAAGCAAAGAAGGGTTAAAAAACAGCTGGCACTGACACCACGATCCTCTTACCGGAGCGCTCCGTGGACAGGCTGCTGTGTCTGCTGGGGGACCTGGTCACCTCGCTGGCAGCCATGCCCAGGCTGGCCGAGGAGATGGTGCTGTCAGATCCCAGCGACGTGTTGGACTGCGTTAGGGACGACTTACGCAGCTTGTTCTTCAGGAAGAAGCCCTTCACTTTGGACTTCTTGCCGCCGAGCTCGTAGTCATCCTCCACGTCGAGGGCGCCCATGCTGCTGGGGATGATGGCAGAGGCCGACTCCAGGTCGTACTTCTTCTTGCCCCTCATCTTGTCCTTCAGCTTGCCGAAGGGAGACCGTGGCTTGTCCTTCACGGACAGGTCGAACATGCTGGCCGTGAGGGTGTTGCGTGTGAACTGGATGCAAACCTGGATCTCGCCACGCTCCTTCTCCTTCTTGCCGGGCTTGGAGTGCAGCTTGTGCCACCTGAAGTCAGAGGGAAGACGAGGAGAGGGCCCTCCATCAGTGCTCCGTGATGGTTTTTGCAATATTTAAGAGCCAGTGACTCAGAACCCATCCTCCCATGCTGCAGTCTGCACTGTCACGGCAAAGGAGCTCAGCGGTTGGATATTAGGAAATATTTTATTTCAGGTCGGATATTGGGAACAATTTCTTCTCGGAAAGAGCTCTCAGGCATTGGAGGAGGCTGCCCAGGGAAGGGATGGGGTCACTGTCCCTGGAGCTGTGGATAAGTGCCAGATCAGACCCCACCACAGCCCTGGGCACCTCCAGGGATGGGGCACCCACGTCTCAAGGATCCCCCCACGCACCAGCAGGGCACAGAGCTGTGCTGTGGGCTGGTAGAGGGCTCCTGCCTCCTGCTAGCTGAAACAAATGGCTCAGACGAAAGCAAGAGACACCCGGAGGCACCAAGTTCTGCATTGCAGTTCCCTAATTCCCCACAGCACCAGGTTCAGGCGGGGCAGCTGGACCCGAAACAACCGCAGACCCAGCACCCTTCCCCACCCATCTCCCATGGCAGGATGAGCTCCCTGGGGCCCCAAACATCAGCCCTGTCTCTTATCAGCAGGCTACAGAACCACGCCATGACCCGCGTGGTCCCAGCCAGGATTTCCTCCCAAAACTTGAGAGCAAGAGGAGGGTGAGACAGCTCCAACGGCCCCAACGTGGGGACGTGCAGCAGCAACAGGAGGAGGAAGGCATTTTTAGAGGTGCACTAATCCTTTCCTACCCGTTTCCCAACAACTACAAATCCCCGCCGTGTTTCAGCTTGGTGAAAGAGTTTGCTTAGAAGAGCAGAGTCACCAGAAAGGAAAAAAAAAAAAACCAAAGGGAGGAAAATGTGAAGCGTTGGCGACGGGTGTGACCCTGCTGAAATCATCGGGGTGAGGAGGAAATCCAAACCACGTCCTCAATTCCCCATTTGGGAGCCAATGAGGAGTGCCCATGACTTTGCTGGGCATGGGCTTTAATCCCCAGCGAACCCCAGTGCACCCTACAACAGCCCGGGAGGAGGTGATGGCCCCACACTGCAGCAGGGGAGGGCTGGGTTGGCTATGAGGAAACATTTCTTCTCCAAAAGAGCAGTCGGGCACTGGCACAGCTGCTCAGGGAGTGCTGGAGTCACCTTCCCTGGGGTCAGTGGGGACAAGTAGGGTGGGTTGGGGATCTCAGAAGCCTATCTCCAACCTTAATGACCCTATGTGTAATTAAAACGGATACCCTGCAGGGTAATGGGGACGCCCAGCAGGGGAAGGAGGCAGCAGCCAGCCCAGCCCAGGGAGGAAACCACAAACAGAGAACTCCACGCAGATGCCCCACAAAGGGGAAGCAGTCCAGGCCCCACTGAGCAAACAAGCACACCCCAAACACCCATCAGCACTGCCTGTGGGCCCCCACCTCCCATCCACTGCCACTCAGACCCCTTCCACCCACCACCACCCAGAGACAAGGAGAGCTGCCAAAAGGCAGCAGGAGCCCCGTGCTATTTTCTGCTGCTGCTGAGATCGCCGGGAGCTCGAGGCCCCCACGGGGCACACGCTTCCCCATCTGCCACCAGCATCCCTGAGCACAGAGTGCTGAGCAAAGGGGAAAAAACAACGCCCTGGTGTGGAAATGGGAGCAGAGGAGACTGTAGGATGAGTGGAGCTGACCCTTCATGGCAAGGCAAAGCTGATGGTGGACAGGGGACCCCATAGTGCCCCGCATCTCCTGTCCCTTTCGTGTCCCCATCCCGCCCCGACCTCTCCATCTGCACCAAACCACACACATCCCATCACCATCCCCTTCGGTAACTTTAGGGTTTCTCTCCCAGACTGGTCCCAGTGCTTCACTAGCAGAGATCCTCCTGGGGTGCCACAGCCACTTGGCAAAGCTCACCTTTAGGGCTGCACCCCGGGGTTCACCCGGAACGAAGCAGGAGCGCAAGGGACAGCCAGAGCTTCCCCACCTCTCATTTACTGCTGACTCACCCTGCAACAAGGTCAGCCCTGCTCCTGACAGGAGGCCCTTCATTAGGGACAACCCAACACTAGGGCCGGTGACCCAAGGGAAACCCCCCAAACGTCTGCAGAAAAAGACCCCATTGAGGCTCCACAGGAACCTCGTGGGTGCAGAGGAAACTCCATTATCAAGAGGAGAAGCAAAGGGAGGAAAACAGCACGACTGTGGGGAGCTGTGGGCTCGCTGTCTGACCTCGTGTCTCCATGCAGCCTCCCCCGCCGGTGCCGGGAAGCTTTTCTGCTGCGTCGGTTCCTTTGCTGTTGGTTTTGGATGGGAACTGCTCAAAGCACAGCTGGAAAACAAACACGGCTTGATTCCCCACGGGTGGGGAAGGAAAGGGATTCAGGAGGATGAATTCATCCCGAGAAATGGTGCTCTGAGTGGTGGCCCTGTGCTGGTGGCACAGAGGGGACAAAGCCCGGAGCAGGGCAGGGCTGGAGAAGAGTTCTCAGCAGCACTGGCACGAGGACAACCTCGGGCAGCTTCACTGCAATTCAACTTAGAAGAGGTGAGAGGCTTTCCCCTCTCCCCCAGGAGAATCTCTAAGGTTGGAGAAGACCTCTAAGATGACCGAGCCCAAGCCCATGCAGCTCTGCATCGACCCGAGGAAGGGGATGGGAAGGGAGATCCGAGGAGCTGTAAAATGGAGCATGAAACATTCATGAACGGAGAGAACAACAGCAGGAGACAGCAGAGCCAAAGTTAACTGCTTCTGCCCCGCAGCTCCCACGGTTTGCAAACCCAAGCAGTAAAATGAGCCAAAAAAAGGCACCGTGCCCACGCTCAGCCCATGCCCCGACCTGCTCTGCCAGCCTCAAATGCATAAAGAAGAAGAGAAAATGAGGCCCAGCTCGGTGGGACTGCAAAGCACGGGTGACAGCACGGGGCTGCTGAGCAGGTTTCCCTGCTGCACCAGCTGAGCAGGAGGTGGAAATGGGTGCAGAGATGGGCAGGAGGAGCACGGCTTTGCTGTGAATCTTCTTCTAAAGGGAAGGGCCTGCAGGGAGAGCCGTGCACCTCGAGGCACCCTGGGCTCGGGAACAGCATGGAGGAGCAGCCCAGGTTGGAAGAAACTCCAACCCCACGTCCCCACTGTGAAGTCCTGATGGAGGAAGCCAACCTGCACAGCTGCTCGCATGTATCTGGAGGCTCCAACGAGACGTGGGGAGCAACAGGAGGCACCAGCAAGAGGTTTAAAGCTGCTTTTGCTCAGCAGAAACGTGCACAGAAAGGATCTGAGGTCTTTTGGGACTCCTCTTACCAAGAAAACCCCATGTAATGGTAGACTGCAACCTGTGCCAGCAGTGCACCCGGTGATGGTGCCAAAGAAGGTTTATGGTGTTTTCGGGGCGCTCTGTGGGTTTTCTTTTCCTGCAGCTGCAAAGGGAAAGCCACAGCAGGAGGCAGGGAAGGGGGAGAAGGAGCCTGAGTCTGCAGCTCTTTGGTTGTCAGGTGATGGAGGGCCACCAAGAGCCCAAAGCCACCAAACACCAGACTTCACCCAGGCTGGGGGGTTCCAGTTGCACAAATATCTTTAAAAAACAAAGAAAACCATCTGCCAGGCAGCACACGGGACCATGGACAGAGGTGATGGACCCCTCTGGGGGTCTCCTCCATCACCCCACAGCCATCCCGAATTCAGGGCAAGGTCCAACCTGCGTTGGCTTGAGGGCTCAACGGGGGTTAAAGCCATGCCTTAAAAATTAAAGCACTGCAAGTCACGGCTGCTGCTGCAATGCCAACCCCATGCTTTCCAGCTTGGGATAAGCCCAAGGATACCCAAAAAGGCCACGGGATGCCCTCTGGGGTGAAACCAAGAGCTGATTTTTCCCCTCCCAGCCAAACTCCGGGGCTGTTCAGCCACTGGACGCAGCCGGCCTCGCTCCACGATGAGGGAACAAGTTGGAAGGCACATTTTCCACTGAGCTGAAAACACGGAGAAAAAGCACCGCCGGTAATGTTTCCACCCCAACAGAAATCAGCAGTGAAACGAGAGCAAGGTCAGCACGCTGACAACCAAGGCCTGCTTTGTTGCTTTGTTGCTTTTGCTATTTTTGTATGATTATTTTTTTTTCCCTCCTCTCTTCCTGGCTGCGTTCAAGCCAGCAGCAGCTTCACGCCTCAAAGCAAGGGATGTAGATGGGGCCCTAAAAGCAAAGGGGTGCACGAGAGACCCCCTTCCCCACCCTCCTTTAGCTCCCATCCCAGCAGCATCACAGCCCCAAAGCTGCAGCATTCCCTAAGAGCCCATTTTTGGGGATATCTGCCCCAATCCTGGCTGTACCAATGCAGAGTGAAGCCTGAGGGCTCCTCGCACCCCAAAACCCCGCAGCCCCTCACCGTGCACATCCTACAGAGGGGAGCAGCACTGTGACAACGAGGGTCACGGCACCAAGCCACCAGTAGGACAACTCACAAACCCATGGCACGGCTCTATGGGGGGCAGAGAGCCCACGGGGATCTTTTTGGGGCACAGAGGGTCCCCACGATGCCCCGCTCTCTGTGACACTTATTGGGCCATGTAAGGACCCCCACGATGCCCTATTCCCTGTGATACACTTCTGGGACCACGCATGGACCCCGGAACACCTCCAGCTCCTGCAATCCCCCTCACGGGACACGCGTGGACCTCAGGACACCCTCAGGAGGGCCCACGTGGGCCCTGTGCCACCCTATCTCCCTCAAAGATATTCCTGGAGCCCAGATGGACCCAATGACACTCAACCTCTTGTAACCCACTTCCCGGAGGTACAAAGAGACCTCACCCGGACCCAGTGACACCCCACTCCCTGTGACACCCCCTGGGGGCTCTCTATGGACCCTGTGACACCGCTCCTCCTACAAATGCCCTTTTTTAGGCCCAGGTGGATCCTATGGCAGCTCATCTCCTGCAATCCCCTCCTTGGGGCACGAAGGGACCCCACGACACCCTGCTCCCTACGACACCCTTAGGAAGGAGCACACAGACCCGGTGACACCCCATATCCTTCCTGCGCAACATAAGGACCCCGTAACACCCTATTCTCTGCGATACCCCTCTGGGACAACAAACGGACCCCATCACCTCCCTGAGGCACGGAACCCTTACGGAACCATAAGCAGATCCCAAATAGCTCCAACCCATTCTCGGGCTAACCCTAACACCCCCCACGCCCCTCCCCCCACTCACCGCTCCTCCGGGGCCCGGCCCTGCATCCCCGCGGCCCGCAGCGGTACCCGTGCCATGCCCAGGAAGCGGTCCATGCCCACCAGGGCTCGGTGCATGACGGTGAGCAGCAGCGCGGCCTCAGCCCCGGGCTCGGTGGTCGGCAGCTCGAAGGAGCATTCCCCCTTCCCCTCCGGGCAGCCGCCGCTCTTCTCGGCCACCGAGGTGCAGTACTTCTCCCGGCCCAGCTGGATGACGGTGTACGCGTCGCTGCTGCCCGCTTTGCCCCCTCCTCCGCCGCCCTTACAGCGCAGCCCGCGGGCCCGAACCACCGTCACCTGCACGTGGGTGG
>VXAB01003257.1:2071-31172 GCA_013399175.1 Odontophorus gujanensis | reverse complement strand
CCCGTAAACCGTTGACAGGAGTATTAATAATAATTGGTTGAATTTTGGAATTTGCATGGCTGATCATAACCCTAACCATTTAGCCAAATTTTCACCACCTTATCATCCATTTCTCAAGTTCACATAGCTGTAAGCATCCTACGGAAAACTTAGTCAAAAGACTTGAAATGAATGTAAATGACATCTACTGCCCTCCTTGTCCACAGGATCTGTAATGTTATCACAGTAAGCTAGATAGTTCACTATGAGTGATTTGCCCTTGTTGAATCCATGGTGTCTATGTCCAGACTTCTTTTGTTCTTTATATGTTTAGAAATAAATTAAAAGAGGATTTTGATCCACAACCTTCACAGCAAGTTTGACAAGCCTATAGTTTCCTCATTCCTTCTCCTCACCTACTTCAAAAAGGTTTTTCTAGCCACCAGTAATTTTTCTCAGTTACCATGGCATTTCAAAGGGGGTAGTCTTACAGAAATATCATTCAAATAAGAGACTATGAAGGGGAAGAAGTAAACTTTAGAACTTACAATAGTGTACTGTAGAAATTTCTGTTAAGAATGATCCAGAATCTCAGTGAGAATAGTTTCAGACTCCGTAAGAGTAGCCCTCTAGTTGTCAGCAATCTACCCTTAAGATCTCATGGACCATGTTTTTAAATCTAAGACAAGCATATATTTTGCCAGTGAGAAAAAATCATCCTCCTTTCATACCTCCATTATTCCTCCAACAGTACATATAGAGAGAAAAGACATACTCCCTGCCTTCTCCTCCTTATTATGTTATATATCAATGTGTGATTAAATGTAATTATGTTGTATTTGTCTGCTTGATCTTTGAACATAAATCCCAGAAGTTGTAGAGGGGGGTAATGGGTGAGAAAAGTGGTATCTCATTTTTAATTAATACAAATTTGTTGCTTCAACAATGGAAACTACTTCTTAGATAGCTATCCCTCTAATCCCAAGCTGTTGTCAGTCAGTCAGTAATCTATCTTGATTTATCTGCATTCCATAGCTTGTACTGATTGGCTGCTGAACAGGTGAATCTTCAAAATGTCCATGCGGCACAACAGCATAATTAAAACTCAGTCACTAAAAAATGATACACTAAAAAGTGCACCTCCTTCGTTGATAGTCATATGGCACTTTTGTATCTTTAAAGTACATATAGATGTTAGACTGTGGCAAAAGCTTAGCAGAAATAACCATCCTGGTGTGGGTCTTGTAGGAGAGTAGCATGTCTTCTGGTAAGTACTGATGGCCAATATGACAATATATGACAAATCTGACACTATATACACTATAGATCAACACTGATTTATTTTAATTACCACCAGTGAATACTAATTTGTACAGAAAATAACTCCCTGATTGATTTAATGGGGATCAAGGAAAAGAGGTGAAAGTAAAAGATAATTTGAGAGCAGATTCTACAGGAATGCAAACAGTTATTCTTCAGATACTGTCCTTTGGTATTCTGATGAATGAAAAAGCAAGAAGTTAGCACATAATTTACAGGAGTATGAAATTAAATGTAGAAACAACACCTGAGTTCAGTAAACAATCATGGAAGAAAATATATGAAAGAAATGAAAGAAAGAAATATTTCCATATATATAACTACTATTGGAAAATATGCAGCAGAAAACACAAACATAGTTGAAAAGTTATAGAAGTTATTAGAATAATAAAAGAGATAATGAGTGTTTCATCACATCACAAAGACTGCTTATCCTGTAAGATCAGGTTGACTCTTTGAGTTGCATGTATACTTTGGAAAAACAGACGGAAAATGTATTAACTAGTTTTTATGTTTTTATGTAGCAATAAGGCCATAAATGTTAAGATCCTCTTTTGTATTCAGTGAGTAACAAATGAAGAACAAGTGAAAAGATAGGAATGGAATCAAGAAACAATGCAATAGATGCAATAGATACTACCTCTGAAGTAATCAGGAGGAATAATTTCCTGGGTGGAGACATGTCTGACAGAAGTAGAATTGTAGTCAATGTACAGAGAAGATTTTCCGGATACAGTTTCTTTTATTCTCACACCAAGAGAAAGCAGGCAGACAATTGACAACTGAATTGCATATGGCTTCAGGTGAACAAAGGAATAATAGTGCAGAAGGCCTCTTTGTTCAAGATATAATTCCTTTGTTTTGGTGTATTCCAAGGACAGCACTTGGGGAACTTAAACTGATCCATCATTTACAATATACGAAGGCAAGTCAGTAAATTACTAGAGTAATTTGATACTAAGTTTTTTCATCAGTCATTGGATCAAACTGTAAGACTACTAGACTTAGTGTCAAGGGATGTTATTGATATAAAGAGAGAACTAAGATATATGTTTCATCACTTTCTTATTTCAGACATACACATTACTTTCATTTGGTTAGGGTTCAGTCTAAATCTCTTACAAAAATTCACTGTGAATCATAGTTAACATTTGCCATATATCATATTATCTTCAAGTAAAAATAAATAATTATTGTAGTTAATTATTTTTTTATTGGAAGTAGTGCAGTGTTGGTGTCGTTCTTTGTGTTCTACTGGCAAAGATGTTGCTTACGGGGTATATAGCTAAAATACAAAACAGTAGTGTTTGAATTTACCTTACCTTCTGCCCTTCACTCTAGCATACAGTTGATACTGAGAAAACTACTCCTTTTATGAATCAACTTATTTATTTCATAAGCAGTTAATTTGTGTCAGTGAATTGAAATTACTGTTGATTTTGACTGTCTTTTGGATTTTTGAAGTCTGAACTCTGATGTACTAGGGATTTATAAGACTTAGCTGCAGAGAGATTTAAATCTGGTTTCAAACTTCAGAGGAATTTAGAGGATGAGATATCACTTTATTTCAGAAACATCTGCACTTTAAATCTAACTACATTTGTTTTATATATATCATAAATTTCACTGTAGTTCACTCAAAAGCTCTTAATATTGTAGTAGCAAACAGCAAAATAGTTCCACAGTGGAATTTGCAGTGATGAAATCTTACACAGTAGAGGTTCTTAGACTAAAGTTACTGATTCAGAGACAGTTTATTTCCAATAAAAATAGAATAACATTGATTTTGGAGGACTGGAGATCCTGATATCAGATTCACCAAGAAATATAGAAACCATGCTGTGGATATGAAAATATAACTCCTCATTAAAGGTGAGCATTTTGTTTTTCATTCATACATTTATGAAAAAGTTAGGAAACAGAAAATATAAGAAAACAGACTCATTTCTGAAGTATAATCATACATACATAAACCAATTGAATTTGGAAAGTAGCCAGTGAGGATTAGCTTGTCCAATCCCTCTGCTCAAAATAGGGCCAGAACTGTGTCCAGTCAGGTTTTGAGTATCTCCAAGGATGAAGACTCTACAACCTCCGTGTGCAACCCTTTCTAGTGTATTTGAACAGTGAGGGAAAAAGGGAGCTTAAGGGAGGGGTGTTTAAATGTAATTCCTTGTATTTTAATTTATGCTCACTGTCTCTTTTCCTTTCAATGGATACCACAGAGAAGTCTGGCTTTGCCTTCTTCAGTCCCTCCATCAACCATGATTGCATTCCCTTGAGCCTTTCCTTCTCCAAGATGAACAGATCCACTTCTTTCAGTTTATTTATATGTCAGATTCCCTGAATCATTTTCAAGGACTTCTACAGGACTTACTTCAGTATAGGGGATTCCAGACCTGGACACAGCACTCCAGACGTCATGTGTCTACAAAAGGATTAGCTAGAAGGGCAGAATCACCTTCCTCAACCAAGAGACTGAGAGAACTAGGGATGACGAACCTAGAGAAGAGTAGGTTCTGGGAAAACCTTATAACAACCTTCCAGTATCTAATGGGGATCTACAAGAAAGTTGGAGAGGGACTCTTTATTGGGGAGTGTTGTAATAGGACAAAGGATCTTAAACTAAAAAAAGATAGATTTAAATTAGACACCTTGAATAAATTCTATACTCGGAGGGTGACAAATATTGGAATGGGCTGCCCAGATAAGTTGTGGATGCCCCATCCATGGAAGTGTTTGAGATCAGATTGGATGAGGCTCTGGGCAACCGGGTCTAGGGGAAGGTGTTCCTTCCCCTGACATGGAAGATGCAACTAGATGATCGTTAAGTTCTATTCCAACTCAAACCATTCCATGTTTTTATGATTCTGTGAAAGTTTTACAAGAAAGTGATACTGGTAAAATAAACAGCTATTTTGGATTCCCTTTCTCCCCACGACCACAACCTACAGGATCCTTCAAAGATCTCAGAAAAGGCTTCAAGCTTTTTCCTTGAGTCCAGCATTGTGCTTCTGCTTATAGCTTTTTTCTTTCATCTCAGCACTTTGCCTCTATAATTCCATGGTCACTGCAGTCAAGACAGTCCCCAGCCCTTGCAGCTTTAACAAGTAGTTCTTTGTGAGTATCAAGTCCAGCAGAACATTTTCTGCTTAGCAAATCTTTCACAACTGTCATTAAATGTTGTCATCAAAGGAATCCAGAAACCTCCTGCAATGCTTCTGCATTGCTGTGTTGTCTTTCTAGCATATACTGCGGTGGGCAAAATCCCCCAGGAGGATCAAGGAGTAAGATTTCTTCCAATTGTCTGAAGGTGTCATATAATCCTTCCCAGTCAAGCAGTCTGTATCACACACAATATTGTTTAATTTTTTCCCAGTGAACTTTATTGATCACATCCTGTGTACATCAGCTTGTGTTAATAAGATCCTTCCAGAGGAATATGGTATACTTGATAATATTTAATACCACTAAAACTTGACACCATTCCTTTGCACTCTTTAATATTCAAAGATATTCTAATGCCATCAACAATGCTCTGCTAATAGTCCAGTTGTTGACATCTTATTTCTTCAAGAGAAAATAAAATAAGAAATAAAAATCTAGAGGTAATAATTGAAACACTCTGGTGTTGATTGTAATTGCATGTTCTGTTCAGTAAAATTTTATTTAGTTTAATTTTCCAGAACCTTATTTTTTATAATCAACACTCCTCTCTCATAGGCAGGATGTAATTAGATTCCATGTCACTGAATGAAAATGGAAACTTCATTCAAATGTAAATCATATTGGTTTGGGAATGTAGAACCTGAATAAGCAGATGTGCTTAACAGGAATTTTTTAAGAGAAGCAAAGTATGTGGCATGAAACAATCATCTGTAGGAAATAATTCCAAAGTTTTATAGTTGAATTCACATAAATGAATGTGTTGCATATTTTCTTCTACATGCTTCAGAACACAACTTTCATTTCAATTTTTTTAGCTGTTCTCCAAAGAAAAAGAAGTTTATACAGTGTACAGCGTGCAATTGCAGATTTATGACTATGAGTTGTGAAATGAGTAGGAACAAATTACTGTTTACAACCTAGAACATACATTAGAATTCATACCAGGCACCTAAATTAACTGAGGAATCTTCAGAACAGGAATAAATTCCATCTGTCACAAACATCCAGAGCAGATTGCCTGCTGATAATTTAGCACCAGATTTCCTGTGATCTCCCTGTGCCCTGGGTGCAGTACTGTCTTCTGTACTTCTTCCATTTATGACATGTCTTCTGCATAGCTCTTAGTCAGTCATGTCAGAACAACATGAGTGTTTTATGAACATTTAAATTCAAACATAGATCATAAAATGTTGGTTCTAATATGGTGGTCTTAATAGTTTGCCTTCCCATTTTTTGGACTTCAATGTATTGTTTAACTAAAATTGCTTTCAATGCAAATTCTACTATTTATTTTTCCCCCTACAAATGCCAAAAATATACCTGATCAACATTTAATGGGGATGCAACAATATTAATCAATAATAGCTGTACAACCAGAAGTTCCCAAAAGCCCTTGGACATTCCTTCCAAGCTCATAAAGCAGAATTTTCATCCATCACTCTCATTGGAAAGTTTCTTACTTAAAAATTTTACTCATATATTTTAGAAGGCAGTACAAGTTCTTTTTTTCTTTTTTTTCCAAATAAAGTATAATGTTTATATATAACCAGGCCAAATCCTAGTCTGTGACACCAGATATTTAGCTACAGAATCTGTTCAATCTTCAATAATCATATATTTTTTTTTACTTCTACAATGATAAATTCTTTAAATGTCTTTATTGATGATAGCCATTGTATTTAATCCTCAACACTGTGTTCATACTTGTAAGACACTATTATTTTATACCATTGCCTCAAAGTTTGCTGATGAACATGTCTGAACATGCCCAAGCAAGTCCTGGGCAAGGGTTGTGAAATCTTTTGTCTAAGGGACAAGCAGATGGGCATGTCCTGGGGCAACGAAAGAGAGATAAGCTGCACCTCAGTGGCCGCTGAACACTCGTTTGTGTGGTACTCATCTCCGTGGGGAGACAGCCAACTCAGGAGATGCTTGCCTGGCATCCTAGCACGGGATTTGTCACGTAGGCAAGAGAAATGGAGGATAAAAGAAGGATCGACCACCATGAGATGAGGTGCTCTTGCATCAGAAACCTCATGAGCTGATCCCTGCTGCTGAACTGCCTCCTGGGCCTGCTGCCTGAGACATGCTGCTTTCTCCTGGACCTCACCGCTCCTTCGAGGTGTTCCACCATCTGAACCCTCACGAGCTGATCACTGTTTGCTGCTTCCCGGAGAAGCCTTCTCTTAGGAGAGATCTCTCGAGCTGATCACTGTTCGCTGCTGCCCCTCCTGGGGTTGACCCGTTGCTGCTTCTACAGTGCTGACTGACGCTGTTCCTGTGCTGACCCCACGCTGCTTCTCCTGTGCTGACCCAGTGCCACTTCTCCAGGACAACTGCTTGCTGCTCAAGGCTGCCCGTCGCTGCTGCTGTTCTCCCCGCTTCTGCCACCCCTGCTCTTCTGCCTCGGACCATCAGAGCCGCTTGCAACCGGACCGCCCCTAGGATCCTGGCTGGTGACTTTCCCTGCGTTGTACTAACCCTTGCTTCTTTCATGTATTTCCAATTGCTCACCTTCCCTTCCACATCACCCTTATTGGTAACAGTGTCTGCCTTTCTCCTCCCCATCTCCCTAGTCAATATTGGTAATAAACTGATCAGACCAACATTTGAACCGTTGCCTCTTAATCTCATGCCGGGTATACATATAATCTAAGAACCTCGTCTCCCTCCTTTATATTGGAGCGTGACAGTACTTTCAATAACTGAATTAACAGAAACTGTTAACAAAACAAAGATTATGGCTAGCAAGACATAGCACTGGCATAGCTAGTGAATCAAGAGGTGGAATGAGGTAGTGGTATGTAATGATGATGTGACTACTTTAAATAATGTGAAGTAGTCAACAAAGAGTAGTTAACAAGAACAATCACACTACCACATGACTGTAATTTAAAGCAGGGCTTTCTATCTATTAGCGTTAATATTTTTAAATAGTAAATTAACGATGCAGCCAGAAGAGCAAAGAAGTCAGCCGAACAAGCAATAGACTCAGCGTGGGAGAGGGAAATGTAAAATGACAGTAATTAAACTCAAGGAATTATGAATTGCATATTGTCCTGCCAATCTATATGTCAAAGTTTCTTTCCCCTTCAAGAAAATCACACTTTTTTACAGTAACTGATTCATATTTACGAAGAGAGTAAGCTCACTGAGTACTGGAGTACTCTTGTTTACTTTTCCCCAGTCTCTCCACAGTCACATAATTTGATGCATTTTTCCAGTTTATACAGAAAATAAAATATGCAAAGGGAGTGTAAAACCTTGAGAATATCACTATCTCATTCTAATAACTGTTAGGTTCAAAAAGATTCCATGCCATTTCCTGCATGCCCAAAAATTCAACAAATCATTTTTATTTACAAGATTCTAAAATATAGTATTGAAATCCAAAACTGTTATAATTTTTAGTACTAAAACAAAACTTTCAAAGAATTCTTTTTTTTCTTGAATTTTTTTTTTTTATCTAAAATCAAATTTTTTCTTTTTGGGATTTCTCAATATCAGGTTCTAGTCTTAGATTGTGAACAAGGAATATAAACCTGGGATTATTATGTGCTGGATAAGTAATTGCATTTAAATATCTTCAAAGTTTTTCTCTTTCTAAGGTTGTTTTTTTTTTTGGGGGGGGGAGGGGCAGGTGGTGTTATTTGTGTGTTGAAGTTTTCTTTTGTTCCAAGAGGTTAACATTTTACTGTTCCAATTTTAGTTAAAGAAAATAAAAAAAAAATAAAAAATTTAAGAAAATGGATATACCAACTGGATTTCTGCTTTGAAGCAGACACTACAAAAATGGTTCTTCCACAGCAATTGTTAATGTTCTCGTTCCTAAGTTAAAGGACATCTGGTATAACATGCTAGTCTAAGTGAGTTGTTTTGGTTTTGAGATCTTAATTGACTGTCCTTACTGCAAAGTTACTGATTATGCCTCAAAGCTTTGTCTCTATTTTATCAAAGACTTTCAAATGACTTGTTTTCTTTCAGATAGTGGACAGGATATGTCTGAAATTGCAAAGTTTTTGTGCAAAGAAAATCTATTTCCTCCATAGTGTCCATTTCCTTTTCTTTTGAAAGTTACGTTCTTGAAAGTTAAATGGCTTTTGTGCACTTCGCAAAAAGCAGACCAAATAAAGAAAATTTATCTTGTCATATGAAGAAACTGTCAATATTTTTGAGAAGACAAATGAAGTGTTAACATTTACAGGAACTCAAATATTTTTCTTCTAATTATACTTATCCAGTTTGGTAACCCTTTAATGATCATGTTGCATGTGTTAAATTAAATGCTTCATGTGCATCCTATCTGCAGGCGTGTAGAGGCAAAATTTTTTCTTTTAAAATGCTCTCTATTTTTTTTTAAATATCAATCAGAAATGCTTAATCTGAAAGACATTTCTGTGCATAGTCAGAATGCTTAGAATCCTGTAAAAGAGACAAATGATGCCTATTAAGACCTAACAGAACTAAAAAAATATCTAAGTTATCCAGTGATATTTTTACAACAAACAGCACTGAGGCAAAATCTGCAGTGTACTTGCATTTCCAAGCCAAAAAATCACCAACTGCCAAAACTGGCAAATTGTTCAATCCCATTAATGAGCAGGAATGATTTTCATTCTAAAAAAAATAAAAATGCAAACTCTAATGGAGCCTTCTTCTTAGTAAAGCTGTGGGGTCATTACAAGTTAGTGCTCCCATCTAACTTCAGATTGTGTTGATATGTTTCTCACTTTTGATTTTAATATTCACTAAGGCCCAGGAAGAACATTGTGACTAAGCTAGTCTTGTTAAAGATTAAAAATAAAAAGTCATTAAGATTTGTTGTTTCTTTTGTCTACATGTTTTCAGTAATTTCAAGAATAAAGTGCCTGTTGTTTCTTTCACACATAAATATGTGCCTACAGGCTTCAGATGTCTTTTTCTGAAAGCAATCAACAAACAAAAGCAAGATTTAGTGAAAACAGGAAACGCAAAAAGGATCACCCGTGTGTCAGTATTTTCTACTGGAGTCTTACATCTTATGCAGTTTGAAATTGTCTGAATCTGAACACCTAGAGGAAACAACATGTAGTTTCCATTCGGCTCCAGTGAATTTTTCTATTGGCTAAGGAGCCTAATTCTTCAAGTCCAGTTGCTTTGATTATGTTTGTCTTCCTATCTGGACTCACAGAGTAATAGAGGGACAGAGCATGTCACAGAGAAAAGTAGAATGAGAATACATCGAACATGAAAAGTTCTGCTATTGCTGACCTTTATTCCCCTAAAACTTAAGGGCTTTGTTGATTTAGAACTGTATTAGGTCTTTGTGACAACTAATATTCAAGTCCTGTGGATCCCAAGTTTGAGAAAAGAGATTAAAGTTTTCCTGTGTTACTCTCATACAAATCAGATCAGAGAATGTGCTTTGACACAGTGCTGATTTAATGCTATGGCAGAAGAAATATTCACAGGGTCACCTATAGGGATGGTACAATTTTTATCTTCTCAAATCATGCAAATTGAGACTGATTTCATTAACACACATCTAATTAACAATCACACGGTAGCAAGCTATTAATAGATATCATCACAAATCTGCACAAACCAGAACAGTGTGAAATAGAACAAATACTCCTCTGTACTCTTATACAGGGGTTGCTTATGTTCAAGAGAGAAAAAATAACAATGACTTCTACTTAGCTATCCTGAATCCTGTATCCCCACTCAGTCATAAAATTATTGCATCATATTTAATCATGTTGTACACTTAGTAGGGAACTCACATCCTTGTTTCCATTGCTTTTCCAAAAATGCTTCTTTGTTAACTTACTAATTCAATCTGTAGAACCAGTAATATCTGATCCAATTCATACTTGGTCAACTGGCACATATAGAAGTCTACAATTAGATGATCTATCTATTTCTAAAATACATCAAAAGCCCAAATAGAAAAAGGCGTAAGTCTTCTAGATATTTTAATGTCTCTGTTGCTGATGTATATTCACCTTTCTGACAGGACTGCCCTCCTCTTTCACTCCAATATCTAACAGTCAATTTCTTAGTTTCCCCATTATCTGTATAAAGACAATTCAGTTTCAAATCAGTTTTTTTGTTTGTTTGTTTGTTTTTACATGTCTGGATCTGACCCCATATGCTAAATATGCTAGAGGTCTATTACAGGTACCCAGTTCCATTGTTTTCATGTTCCAAAGGAAATGGAAATGAACAGTGTATTGCAGAAACACAGTAAAGCAAAATAAAGGCAAATAAAAGCTCACAGTATCTACAAAGGCTGTTCAATAAGAAAATGTTGTCTGCTAGAAAAATATTTCTGCACAAGATCTAACAGAAAGTACTTCCTGAATCTCATTGTCCTCTTGGCATCTAACTCGATGCAATTCTTCGCTATCACACTCTGTGGTTGTGGATGTTTCCCAGTGGTAGCCCTGTGACTGCAGAAAATATTAAGCATAGCAAAGGAGTGAGTATGCATCAGGAAGATAATTGGACATATGATTTTTATTCTCTAATGTTGTCACCTGTGGAAGTATCTTCTCTACTCCTCAGATATTACCAGTGAAAGCAGGTTGCTTATTTTAAAAATAAAGATTGAATTAAAAAATTAATACATTAAAAAATATAATGATTAAGCTGCCAGAAAATGAACTATGGGTTAGTTTGGTCCTCTGCTGTGTATATCCTTGTCTTACTCAAACCTTTATATTTATACATCAGAATACATTTCAGTTAAAGAATGGAAAAAAAATCATACTAAGCATTAATCAGAAAAAAATATGTAACTTCTACTATAAAAATCTGTATCAAATTAGATACAGAAGCATTTCAAAGTTCAGTTTATACTTTCATGTTTGTTAATGATAGAAGCTAATGCAAAAAAATAAAAAGGCAATCAATGCGACTGTACCATCAACTTCTCTTATTACTATTTCTTATGCATTTTTGGATATCTCATACTCTGGAAAGTTGTTCTTACGGAATTATGGTAATTTGTAATGAACTTAGATTTGTCAAACAAACAAATGCGTTTGGGAGGGAAACCAGAGAAAGAAATTACTCCTGCCTCTTTAAAAGCAAACTGGATTCAAACAGATGTTCTTTGTCATACGAAGTCACGTTAAAAATCAGGCATTAAACAAAACACAGAGAAGTAGTCATAGGAAAAACAGAGACTGAGTGATCACAGCTCTGAGGCAGATCTTGTTCTGAAGAGGGAACTACAGATAGGGACCTATTTATACAACACTGTAACCACAATTTTCAAAGAAAATTGGAAAATAGAAAATGGAGAAAAAAAATGATTTCTCTTCTTCAGATGTAATTGAAATAAACACAAAAAATCTACAAACCTTTAGGTTGTGTTGTAGGAATACAAGGAAGTAGACAGTTGATTCTAAACCTAGCAGGATGTATTAATTCTATATTAATATCTCTGACAAGGTATTTTCACACTGTCAGTGTCTGTAGTTTCACTGCTCCAGGAATTTTCAACTTAAAAATTTCTTTATTTGAATTTATTCCCTTTGAGTTGATTAACTTATCTCAGGTATTACTGGTTCTGTTGGTGCTCATAATTATAATAACCTTTTCTAATCACTGCCACAGATTATAAGTGGGAATGCTTTGCACTCAGTTGACTGGAATTACGTAGTTCATAGAGAAGGAGGGATAGGTTGGGGGGTGTTTTAACATTTATTTTTCCTCTTCCATTTCTACTGATCTTTGAATTATTATTCAAACTGAATATTTTATTGATATTTAGAAGCTGATAATGAAAATTGGATTTGCACTTAATCCCTACATAAAGAGGAATTAAATTAAAAAATACTACGGACATCTTGCTTGATTATTTAATGTGCAAAGTCCTGAGTTTTCATGCCTTATTAAACACAGGTTGTATTGTAAGATTAAACTACATTACAGACTGAAAGAAGTGGCATTCCCTGAAGATATAGCCTATTCAGACACTTTTTCTGAAGCTGTTCTTTAATGAAGAGTGTAAATATATAGTTCTGAGAAAGAGAAGAATGTTGTTAAGTAAAAATTGCAATGTTGTGATTTTCATTGCAAGGAACACTCCAGTATCTCATTAGTGCCAGTACTGGACAAGTATTTGATGAACTGAAGGCAACAATAGGACTTATTTTTTCTTATAAAAAGTAGTGGTTCAGTATTCTATAAATACATAAAAAGAAACCATCAATTTTACAGGTTTAGTTTTGTTTTAAGAACAAAAGACATACCAGTTAAACTAGGTAAAGACCTAGGAACAGGTAGCATATGAGGAAACCAGATTTTCAACATCTGAGCTTGTTAATTTGGTTCTAAGACAAACTTCTTCATATGCATAACTTTCAGAATAGATATGGTTGCCTCTACCAACTAGTTTTCTGTTACCAAATGTTCAAGAATTTATGCAAGCAAACAATGCATTTTGGGGTTTAATCCTGCTGTTTTTTTTTTTTTCTCAATACAGATGAATATTTAGCATATTAAATCTTAGAACATCCTTATTTTCTCCTTTTTTTTTTTTTTTTTCTCAATACAGATGAATATTTAGCATATTAAATCTTAGAACATCCTTATTTTCTCCTTTTTTTTTTTTTTTTTCTCAATACAGATGAATATTTAGCATATTAAATCTTAGAACATCCTTATTTTCTCCTTTTTTTTTTTTTTTTTCTCAATACAGATGAATATTTAGCATATTAAATCTTAGAACATCCTTATTTTCTCCTTTTTTTTGTTTTGCTTTGTTTTCTTGTTTGTTTTTGTTCAGCTGTGCATGTGAGGAATTGATTCCTCGAGTAACACAGAAGAGTAGACCCATAGAAGCATGTCTTCATCACAACAGACAGACATTTGGTCACACATAAGCTCTACACAAGCATTTTATGTATGTAGAATCTACAAATGCAATTCGTATATGTGAATTAGATCCTTGCATTATATACACAGTTGTCTCATCCCACTCAGTACGTTTCAAGGGAGGTGAATCTATCTGCTGAGTCGCACCTCCCTAGTTAACAGGGGTTGCTACTGCAACGGAGTCATCCTAGACTCAGAGAAATAACACACATCAATTTATCGAGTGCTTTCTTAATAAAAACTAACCTATTTGGAGGTAAAATTGGCTAATTTGCTAATTGCAATTAATACATATTGCAGGTAAAGCAATAACAGGCAATGGCTACTATAAAGAGTGAAAGAATAAAAGGAGAGATAGAAAATGGATACGACAGACAGATATACAAACACAGAAAAGCAAAGCAGTTCGCCGCTCCTCAGTCAAGTGATTGTTTGGTGTTAGTTACTGATCTTCAGTAGTGGTGGGTGCATGGAGGTTGTGCTGGTCAGTTAACTACTAATGATCACAGTACCAACTCTTACTAGTCAGAAGCGGTTGAGCCTGCTCTTTTGGAGTGACAGCTTCTACCTTTTGGGATCTCAGCAGGAACTCCTTTGTTCCTGTCTTCCAGATCTTGCAAATTTAAATCAGCAGATGGGGAAACAGGGAGGTGCCAGTTTGTGTTTCACCTTCACAGGATACAGTGTTATCATCTCTCAGTTTCCTGCATCAAACTGAAATCAAACTGTCCGTCTTTAGCCAATAAACACTCCTGGATCCTCCCATTCTAAGACAAACTATTCACAAGAAATGCTTTCAAATATAAAACTGTCCACAAAGTGAT
This sequence comes from Odontophorus gujanensis, assembly GCA_013399175.1. NCBI lineage: Eukaryota > Metazoa > Chordata > Aves > Galliformes > Odontophoridae > Odontophorus > Odontophorus gujanensis. Next base: position 17,016 of record VXAB01003257.1, on the reverse strand, counting down.
GTTGATTGCCTCATGCTGATTTAAAGAGGTTGGGGGGAAAAAGAAAGGAAAAAAAAAGGAAAGTGATCATAAATCAAAATTTTAGTTATATTCCTCCAAATGAGAATAGTAACTATTGGTCAAAAATTGTTTGTTCTATGTTTTTATTTCCTTTCATTTCTTCCAAGATTTTGGAAGGGGAAAAGCAGGAGAAAGCGTCTATGTTTCTCACTGGAGTTTTGATAAGCTATTAGAGTACCTCTACTAAAAATCGAAGAAGATTAAGAACCCCTTACTCTCAGTGGAAGAAAAACCTTAGATGTCAGCTTCTTAAATGAGACTGTTATACAGGATTTGGAGGTTTATTTTCATATGAAAGAATCTGCAGCTTCTGTGAATTCTGTGAAGCAAATTTTGGCCGCTGTGAATTGCATATGATCTTCCCAACTGTTTCATTTAAGTAAATTTAGGTAAGATGCCTACTCTAATGGACATTGAATGTTGTCACAGTTTTCAACGTGACAAGATGTTATCAACCTTTTTAATTACTCAGAAAAGCCAAGTGCTACTATTTAGTGAAGAAAGGTCCTGGTAAGACTAAATGGAAAATCTAATAACTGAATCATGCGAATATTTTGAGAACAACTTGAGCAGATATAAGCTGAAAGGCAGGAGGCTTGTGTAAATGGAAGCTCAAGAACAAAATGTGGAGGCTGCAGAACTTCTTGTCAAGTGAAGACAAGAAAGTAGAATAGATGTCGGGATTTCAAAGATAAAATGGCAAAACAGATGCCTCAGCTCAACATAACATTAATGGGAACCAGTTCAGTTTACCTCCCCCTTAAAGGTTGGAAATTTACAGTGAAAATGACTATTAGCTTTAGTCCCATGACCACCAGAGATGCCAATCATTTCTTTGAATTTCTGCCCATGTTCTTGGGATGTAATGAATATGTATGTACTATGCCTTTAAATATGTAGTCATTACTCCCTTCTGTGTGATATAACTCATGGTGTGTAAAGTTACTTTGTCAGTTTTCTTGGCTTCAAGACCAATAATACATCATAGATACTTTATCTTATCAAAAGACTCACAGGGCTATTCTTCTTGTTCGGATGTATCAATTCACTCACTACTGAAATAAACAAAGGTCTATGGTTTTGTGTTTTTCTTTCTTTCTTGGCTTGAACAGTTTGAGAATTATCTCAAATCTCCTTCAAAATCTGAGAGAAGAAATTGCTGCTGAAATATTAAGATAAAAAATAAAGAATCATAGAAACTTAATGATAAGATTACTAAAGTACTTTATTTGTAGTAGCAAGGAAGGAAATCACTCTTATACGGTGTCATTAAATATCTGTTTGGGATTTTTTTTCCTTGCTGTATAAAATAAAATTGTTCATGTGATTTTACTTTCTACAACATTTGGTCAGAAAATACAATTTTTTTTTTTTTTCTTCAGATAAGTGAAATATTTACTGGGATACCCTAGATGAAGACTTAATACCTATGGGAAAACAATTCCAGGGTAAGGGAGAGAGTTACAAAAGAGTTCAAAAGCTCTGCATCTAAAAAGGAGTTTGAAAAGGAGATACAGGAAGCAGTACTGCATTGAAACCAAAATTCCAGGAGGAGACAGAGTTGAGAGTTGGGGACTGCCTCACTGAATCTCTCGTCTTGCTCTCTCACTGAAAAATGGCTGAGGTAGGAAATTCTGAAAGAAAGAAGATATTCTTCTACTACTAGAAAGATATATTAACAGGTTAAGAAATGGGGATGTCATCTGCTTTTCTTGGAGAAAAGAGATTATAGAAACTGGAGAGGCTTGGCTGTCTTTAACTTGGAGGCTTACCAATATTTAATTAACAAAGGTATCAGGGGAATTGTATCCCTCTTTAGAGAATTTTCAAGCCACTTTCTCTGGGCTTGTATGTTATAAGAACAGAGCGGATTGTTCATCTGAGAATCTCCCGTCCTGAACAGTGTGGGAGGAAGTGAAGGCAAAAAGTGTTGTTTTGTGAGAGAAGAATGTAGAAAACACTAAACATAGGCATTTCATTGTAGTTCTTTAGAGAACAAATTAATTCGTTGAAAGATTTTTTAAAACAAATATATAATAAAGGTATTATAAATAAAGTCAGATTAACGCTTAGTTACATTACCACAGAGCTAGAAATATTTCAAGTACTAAGGGTTGTATGAATTGTAAGAATTTGTTCTATTGTGATGCCTTTTTCTTCACATTAGGAGTTGTTCAAGCGCATTAATGGTTAAAAAAAATATATTCAGAAAAGACAATAACTTTCCATTAAATATAGTGCTTTGACAAGTTGGTAGTGAAGAAAAATTCTAAATCCAGGGATGTAACTCTTGAACCAGTGTCAAGCATGTTATGCAGTTATTTCTACATTACTTATGACTATTTGTTACAAATCAGATACACAAACAGAACAAGCCTGCAGAAGAAGGTATATATTCTAAACCTTTAGATAACAGAATTTGCCATCTACGATACAAAAGATGAAGCCAACTTTTCACTTGTGTTGCAAACAACATCCACTTTTGAATATCTGGAAAAGCACATCCTGCAGTAGCTGCCATTTTTGCATAAATAAAAAATATTCTCATCTAAACTTAATTCAAAGGACTAATGTAATTAAAAAAAAAAAAAAAAAGGATCCTGTGGTGAAAGTGTTGTGGATCTTCTTTGCTCTTCTGGATTGTTGAGTAACAAAAATTTTTCACTTTTGGCTCTTCATTAGCTTCATGTGCTTGTGAATTGACTGAAATGCTACTCACATAACATCTGCAGTCAGAGTTGAATTGTTTCCTCTGTTAATTTCATTCTTAATAAGTATGTAAGTAAGTAAATAAGTAAATGCCTGTAAAAGGGTATGCTGCTGTAGGCAGACATATCAGCTTGGAAATGGAATCCAAATCTTCAGAAAGGTTTGAGCCCGACAAATGCAGAAGGGTTGTTCTGGTTTTATTTATTTTCTTTCATTTTAACCAATGCACTTCATCCTCCTGTTTGCAGCCTATCTAAAAACATATTTCCTGAACAGGTCTACGATGTTGTATTATTTCTACTGAAAGGAAAATGTTTCCATCTCCTGCAGTACGTCATAGTCCATCTGCTACATCAATTAATACTGAAGGCAGAAGCCGGACCATGCATAGTATTTTTAAGACATGCAGCCTTGCTTTTTCAATGCAGATATTCACAGTATTATATCCTCCTAATCCGCAAGCATTGTGCTGGCCAACTGTGCAGGCCCCCTAAAAGAAATAGGTCTGTCAGACACCTCAGAAAATAACATGGTCCTCACCAGAAACGATGTATGCTGCCACCGTGTCAGATCATAGTTTATGTGACCTGTCTTTGCAACCTCTGAATGAACTGACATTGGCTGGATAACTGGCCTTTGTAAGATATAGGACTTGACAGCAGAAGATTAAGAACTGGTGGCTTTCAGGCTCATAGTGACCATTGCAGTTTTGAAAGGAGACTTTTTTGCTGTTTCATTTCTTAAAAGAGCTCTGACTCCATTGTAGGCTCATATTCTGCTCATCAGTTTCACCTAGCAGGATTCCTAATGTTCTTGCTTTGTATTATCAAACTCTAAGCTAGTCTTTTAATATATTCATCTTGCATAAATAATCTTTTACTCCTTCAAATTTACCCATGATTTTGCATATAGTCTCCAAGAGTTTAGAGATTTATTTCACAATAATTTGCATGTTCAACAACAGAAATAAATATCCAGATCCTTCAGCCTTTCAATGTCAGCAGCTATGATTTTAGTCATTCTTAGACTGTGAGGTAGATGTAAAACTGATCTCATTTTTAACAGTCATTGTGCTTTACTCTTTTCTATACTAGAACAGAACTCTCTACACAGCTTGCTAAAATGAGTTAAAAACATCTGAAATGATGAAGAGAGGGATGGATACCAGGTAACATTTTTCATTCATAATCAGGCAGTTTTACCCAGAACAGGGAACAGTGTTTGGTGACCCTTCAACAAGCAGGTTGATCCCAAAACCCCTGACATATTTCCATTCTGCCCTTTAGATGCACCTCCCAGGAGCTCAGCCATCTCTCCTGAGTGGATTAATAGACCCTGTGAGAATGTGTGCATTTTCATGGATGGAGAAGCTGCAGAGCCTTGTCTTTGATGGAAGACGCTCATCCAGCTTACTGGAAGAATCCAGGCTCATCTCTGCCAGTAATGGCATTAGTGTCTCAAGATGAAACCCAAATTGATCTTTTTGTATTAATTGAGGGGGCAGAGAACTAAGCCACTTAGTGAGAAAGATATTTAACTTTGAAAGATGTTAAACACATTTTACTTCAAAGCAGCCAACATTTCCCATGTAAATAACACTTCTACATTGTTGGACTGAAACTAATAGGTCTTTAATAGCAAAAAATTGGATTCATATTTAGGTAACAGTAGGATCTATGTAAAATATGTTTACAGGGAAAAAGAAGATCATTATTTAGTCTCAAAAACAAATGGACAATCTAAATTTTCTGCCAGTAAAAAGGAAATTTACAATTTATTGCTTATACCCAGTTTAATTAGTAGATATTTTAGTCTTCTTAATATCTTCCCTTTTATTTTTTGGAACATATTCACATGAGACCAAAATGATTATGTCTCCTTGTTAGAATGTGTCTCTTAATTATTTTATCACTTTATTAATATGTGTAAAATTTTCTAATGATGTTCAGATTTCATCCCATTTGACTGAAAGCTGTGGGAAGAGAATTCATCAGTTTTAGTTCTAGTCTTAAATACTGGGAAAAAAAAAAAAAAAAAATAGATAAGATTTTCATGATGATAATTACAAAGAAATTAGGCAAAAAAGAGTAGGTAGAAAAAGGGTGTTTTTACTGAAATTTGCTTTAATATCTCAAACTGAAAGCATACATTGGAAAAATGGGCATTAGGTATGCTCCAATTGTATTTAAGTAAGTTTATAGTGAGCAAAATATTGGCTTCCACTTTGCCATTTCAGACTACTTCTGTTTTATTCTCCTTTCCCTCTGAGTAAGTCTGTCTCTGTTTTCTTTTTATTCTGCAAAATACTCAGAGCAATTGCTCTCTTTCTCTTCTACCTTCACAGAATCACAGAATGGCAAGGGTTGGAAAGGACCTCAAGGATCATGAATTTCCAACCCCCCTGCCACAGGTAGGGACACGAACCTCCCCATTTAATACTAGACCAGGCTGCCCAGGGCCCCATCCAATCCGGCCTTGAACACCTCTAGGGACGGGGTACCCACAACTTCTCCGGGTAGCCCGTTCCAGCACCTCACCACCCTCATCGTAAAGAACTTGTCCGTGACATCCTGTACAGAGATGATTGTGATGAGGCTGTTTTTAATTGATCCAAAGAGCGTGCTATAACAAAAAAGTGGCTCTTTTTTTCTTCTGTCCAGTTGTTTGAAAGAATAACAGAATCGCAGAATTACAGAACTATATGGATCGGAAGATTATCAAGTCTTTATCTAGAGATTATCAAGTCCAACCAAAATCTAACCAAACCAAAGCTGCCAAAGCAGCTCCCTAGCCCAGGTTGCACAGGTAGGCATCCAGGCGGGCCTTGAACATCATCAGTGAAGGAGATTCCACAATCTCTATGGGCAGCCTGTGCCAGTGCTCCGTCACCCTGACTGTGAAGTAGTTCTTACGTATGTTTGTGTGGAACTTCCTATTATTCAGTTTGTGGTCATTTCCCCTTGTCCTATCACCACGCACTGCTGGAAAGAGTTTGGCCTTGTTTCTTTGTCTCCCGCACTTCAGATATTTATAGATAAGGATCTTTGTGTCCCTCTGCTGGACTCTTACAAGGAGATCCCTGCCTTTCTTTTTTGTACAGGGGAGCCCAGAACTGGACACAAGTAGGCTCCATAAGCTCTAACAGGTGTAATCCTATGTTAATTGCATTGTCACTATAGGGTAAAATGTGGCTGTCAGACATACGATTAAAAGATGCCAAATGACTTGTACAAAATGGCTGAGGTTTTCCTGCATCATTCACATGGTCAACAACTGTTCCAATGACTTATGTTCAAGTGTAGCACTGATAATTTTTCATTGCTTTTCTCTTTGAAACCTAATGGATACTTATAAAAATCTTGGCCCAAACTCATCTTTTTGGTATTGACTGCATTAGGGCTGAAATATTATCAGCATTTTTAAATGAAAGCTCTCATTGTCTGAATATTTTATTTTCTACACTAGCAAGAAATCAACTATTTTACTGAATGTAGGAACAAAAGTACTAAACAATTTTAAATGTCAAGATAATTAATCTGAAATTTGTAATTTGTAATATTATAATACTTTCCCTGAAAGTATAATTTTAGGTTCTGTGGGGCTAAAAAGCTTTGTGTGGTCTCAACTGCTATGAACTAATAGACTGTAAGTAACAAGTTTCAGTCAAACCTAATGGAATAAGAAAAACTGAGAAAAATAAAATTGGTCCCACAGGTTCTCATGGTTCATCAAGCAAAATGGAATTAGAGAGGACTGCTTGTACCACTGCACATTTACCCATGTTGCAGAAAGCCTCATTCAGGCCAGAAAAATTGCCTCAGGGTCATAAGGAAAATCTAGTGTAAAAATACAATCTGGCCACTAACCTCAAAAATGAAGTCATAACAATGAACAGTCACAAGACCAAATCTAGCCAGAAGCTAAGTACGCAGTTCTCTATTTTTACTGAATAGAAGGAGATGCACGAATGCTAGCTCAACGTTCTTGCAAGGATATGCTCAGTTGCACTCATTTTTTTTCTAGCCCAAGTTATCTTCCATCCTGCAGTACAGAAACAGATAATTTGATAGTTATTCTAACCTGAGGCAAGGGTCTTGTAGGAGAGTCGTTGCCAACTTATTCTCTAGCAATGTGTTGGGAATGATATTAGTGACAGTGGAAGTGGAAATATTTCTTAGCTGAAATAACTTGTTGTAATTCTTGTACTTTCTCAGTGTATTAAGAGAAGTTATTTGAAAAACACACTCAGGTGAGTATGCAGCTTAGCCTGTATCACTGCTGCTCTATCGTCAGAACATGTCATATCTTTACTTACATTCACTCCATTCACTCTCTTTAAGCTTTACATTTTCCATCGTTCACTAGAATGCCACTCTTTTTTTTTTTTTTTTTGGAAGAACACCTTTGTTTGCTTCATATTACATATGTGACAGTATATATAACATAAAGGGTTTTTATTTTTTTAAAAACAATGTGAAGCATATACAGAGGTATCCTTACAAGACAAATTTAGATTAATTTTCATTTTTCAGTCTGCTAGTTTCCAATTCTAACACAAAGAAGTAAGTAGCACAACAAAGAGAGGTTTGATTTGATTTTACTTATGCATTTGAAGGTTTTTGTTTGTTTGTTTGTTTTGTTTGTTTTCTGCTTACAGCTTTGATTACAATACTGATTTACGTTTGTTTAAAAGGGGAGAATAAAGGCAAAAAAATAGACAATGACCATTCTTGCAAACCATATATCACTTGGTCCAAGTAAAACTTGGAATAGAGACATAGAAACATTAGGTTGGAAAGGACCTACAAGGTCATCTAGCCCAACCATTTCTGAGAAAAACCTGACTCTCTCCCCTTAGAGGGAGGCTGCCACTTCCACCCCTACCACCTTCTTCTCTTTCCCAGGAAGGTGTCATTAAATTATTTAAATAATTTGTTTCTTTTTTTCCTATTAAAATTTAAAGATGCTATAGATGCCTATAGGCTTTCATGTACCTGTTCTGTGGTCCTTCATGGGGACATCACTGTCTATTTTCAAGTTTACAAAAATATCCATGTGACAAATTCAGCAGAGCATTTGAAAGCATGTGGAAAAGTTCATTAGAAGGCAATAGTGGAAGATAGGGGACATTTTTTTGGTTTTTCAAAAGTACAGCAAATAATTATTGTCTTGTAAGCATTACCTCAGTGATGAATAAACCATTCTGTTCTTATTTTATATACATGTAGAATATTGTTCTTTTCATCTTCCATTCATTATATGTGTATGCATTATATGTGTATGTATGTCTACACACACAAAGGCATTAGTCTACCGTAGGGTGGTAAAGCCAGGGCTGGCACAGATTCTTATTGGAGCCATACATTTCAAAGATGTTATCTTTTTCACTCTATGCAATGTCCTCTTCATGTCAGTATGTAATTTTACAGACATGCTTTATTAAGTGGAGACATGTTGATGAAGAGAAAAAGTGCAATTTGGTTATATTTCAATTTCATTTTAGCTTTGGAGTGGAAGAGGGTAAGAGGAAGAGAGATGAGAACATGGCGTAAATTGCATGAAATTATGTATCTCTGAAATTTGACGGGTCTCCAATGTGCTTGGTAGACAGCCACAATGCAGAAAATCTTTGGGAGCTTGAGATCGTCTATAAATGAATCTAGACCACCAGGAGGAACAGAGAAACTAAATTTCTCTATTAAATCAGCCAAAAGCAGCCAACTGTTCATTTGGACTATTAATTAAAAGTATATTTAAATGTTCCAAGTATTCATGGATTGCAGTATTTTACTTTAAAGTTTTGTCATGTTTGTTGACATATTCACAGTTAAAGTGATAAGAATGAAAGAACATTTCTCCCTGGCCAGACTCTTCAGTCACAAGAGCATGGAATCAATTCTACCATAAGAAGATCTCAGTAATCTCTCTGATTTATTTACTTACGGCCAGACTCACAATATATGTGGATAGTAATTTACTTTATTCCCATGCTTTTGTCTGTTGAATAGCATGAGAGGGATGCAGCCTTTCTTAAATACATCACAGAATTTGCAGTAGCTTGTTTCAAGATTGGATTATCTTTGTTCAAGGCAAAATCTTCCTTTTCTTTTACATCTATGTTCTTTATATCAGACTGAGAGGAGTCGGATATATGGAACCAAGCAAAAAATAGGAAAGAAAATGAAAAAGACAGTTTTGATCATTCTGAGATGCTTTTAATTCTCCAAAAGAAATGCCAACAGAAATCCTTTTAAAGAGTTAGATGTTTCAGTGTGTACTTATTGAAAAAAGAATATGGAAAAGAAAAAAAAAAAGATCATTGCATTCAGATGTTCATTCTTGAAATATAGCACATCAGCTGGCATTAGAAATGACAAATAATGTAGCATTACACCTGGTACATAACACAGCATGACTGGCAGTTCTTGGCTTAAAAGGTCAGAACAGTTAAAACAACCTCAGCTTTCATTAAAGAGCCTATTTCAGCAGTACTAGAGGGAAAGTCTGGTTTGACTTCCTTTTCTGAAGGCATTGCTATGAGAGTTAGATAAGAGTTAGACAGCAGTGACATGAGTTTCTTTGAGTAAACAGAAAATATTTTAGAATTACCTGTGAGGAACAAGCATTACTGATACTTTTAGGGCATATGAGGGAAAGCTAGCACTGCAATATACAGTTGTCAGAATTGTTCAGTTGTGCGCTCTCCATTTTAAGGTTTGTTAATTTGTTTATTGATTTATTTAAGTAAATTTGATGTATTTTACAATCTACTGTTATACACAAACTTTCAACCATACACAACATTTATTCATTCTTCTTTAGCACAGATAATGTAGTCAAGTTCATTTTCTTTTATTCGAAGCTTCCATAAAGCTACCTCTGACAAGAATATGACTCACATATGTAAAGATGTTTCCTACACTCATTAACAAGACTTCACCTCACTTGACAGTGGATTTAAAAACCCATTTGGTCATTTTGAACTAATGCCAACACATAGTGTTATTGTTGGCACGTATGGCTAATTTCCAAGTTAAAAGGAGTGAAGGGGGAGTAGAAGCGTCTGTGGAGTACCTCCTTCCTGAGCAGCCACCAAGCCTTACTTGGAGAAAGCAGTGACGTGAAACTTCAGGAAGAAAAGGAGTGGGAAAGAGCAAAAGCAAGGGAACAGACAGCAAGAGAGATCAAATGTCTTGAAGTCTGCAGATGACCAAGTAGAGTCTGCGTGAAGGAACAGACAGTAGATAACCAGGCTGCAATGAGGGGATAGGAAGAAATTTGACCAGGGTGTGTGCAAAATTTCCTGTGCCTCAGGAAGACACTAAATTGGCAGCACATCAGTCTGACACTCTGGATTCACTTTCAATGGTGCTGCAAAGTATAGGTCTCAGAACCAGACATTTTTTTCAACCTAATAACTGACTTCTCTTTATTGAAAATATTCTAACTGAATTATTTTTTTTTTTGAATATTGAATTATTTTTGTTGTGGGTGGTTTTTATTTGTTTGTTTGTTTGTTTTTTAATTTAAAGATGTTCCAGTCAAGGAATTTAAAAAGTTCCTTCAGACTGATGAAGGCATTTTCGCCTCAAAGCTCTGGCTGACTCAGGGATCTGTCACAACAAACAAATAACACCTTCGTATTCTCAAACAATTACATTTCTCTTATTCTTTTAACAGTTAAATGAAAGTGTAGATAAATCCAATGGAAGAACTACAAGGTTAAATCCAGGAAGATATCCTTTCACTCTTGTGACTCCTTTGATTATCCTGAAATGCAAGTCAGCCTTATCATGTCTAGATTACTTACACAGTTCTTTCTATTACTGCTCTTTCAATTCTAACATGATAGTCTTTAGTTAATATGTATAAATATTTGTTTACATAAATATTTTGGGTGTAATCTTGATGTCAAGGGAGTGATTTAGTCTTTATAGTGGTAGGGAAAATATTGAAAATTGAAAAATATACAAAAAAGATGGATTTGCTTCTAAAATATAAAGATCAGATGGACTACATTTTTAGTTTCTGAATGTATGAAGTATTCAGAAATCCAATATGTTGCAAGTTGGAGTTTTCTGTTGATACTGTGAAATTTTAGGGTTCTATCTTAAGTATGCTTTTGTTTCCAAAATTTCAAGACTGGCATGAGTAAAGAAGAAGTATGTAGGAAAGAGTTGAAGAAGTGTTTATTTTTAAGGAGAATATGGAAGAAAGAATGATCCTTCAAGTTGATTAATACATAACATTATCTATGATCCTAAGTAATATATATGTATTTTTTTTGTTTGCCACATCTTGAAGTCAGAATCAATAGTTATTATAATTTCATAAGTGGAACAAAAATAAGAGGTTTCGATTTCCAGAGATAAATAGAAATGTGACTACATTTTGAAAGAAATGGATGACCTCTTTTTAATGTTTTCAGAGAAATTAAGAAGGTTAATCAACTTTTTTGGGGGGTTCACGCTGCTGTAAATTGTAATAGAACTTAAAGTTTCTCCCTGTACCACAGTAAGACAACTAGACCTCTAAGAAGAAAAGAATTTAGGACATCACATCTCATTATTTGCAGAGTTTCACTTTCAGCACTGTGACATGTGGACCCTCTCCTCTCCCCTTGTCATATTCAGAGATTTTGGCATCTAACTCCATGTGTGTATGCTAAGGGAAGAAAAGAAACAAATCTTGCAGAAAGTCACTCTACATAATGTTAGGTGTTCAGTACTGTTTTAGTTCTCTTGTTTCACATGAGTTACAAGAATACAAGGGTGAATGGGAACTGTAGTCCTTACCACAGTTGCCAAAGTTTGGAAGAGTTTATTTTCAGCATAATTTATCAAATTTGCAATAATGGTACTACTTCCATGAACTCTTCTCCAGCGCCCTTGCTTCTGTTCCTTCTTGCTGCTATCACAAGTCCTTGCATGTCAGTTGAAGTGTGGCATCACTATTTATAGTTGGAGGAATATCTGGTGCTTTGCATGAAGCATTATGTTAGCACAAATTATTGCTATCTAGTGGTGTCTTTCACCTTGGACGTGCCATATCATGATGTCATTGTCTATCCAAGGTACATGCAGACTGTCAGATGAAGTCAGTTAACATTTGGTGATCCCAGCAAGATGGAAATTTCCAAACCCTTAGGAGAAGTCAAACTAATTTCCAATCAAAAATTAAGCTAAAGCAAATTCAGTTAGTTTCCTGACATTTTGAAAAGCCTGATTAATTATTTATCTATTGCATATTTTATATGCACACAGAAACATTAAAAGGCATTTTTATTAAGAAATAAACACATATTTAAAAAGCACAGCTTATGAGTGTATAAGTGAATTAATGAAAAGTATATCAGACTATGAACATATAATACAGTATTGATTCTGCATTAATTCCTACTGTGCATGTTTTTATTACCAAGGACATGTCCTGCTTCTTACCCCACCTTTACTAAATAGTGAACTATTCCACTGCCTTTGCTGTTGCTTATAATATCTTTTTAACATGTTCTCATATTTTCTCATCCACAGTGTAGTTCCTCAAAGTATACAATAATCATCTCTCAGAGTAAACTGATGTAGTATGCTAGTTATTTTTATGCACTACTCTATTATACGGTGAAGTAGCATTTATATATGAGTTTAGAAGCCCTGAGTTTGGATTGAGTTGCTTACTACTTATATAAAATGCTTCTCTTACTTATGACTGTAACCAGTTTAACTTACATTCATGTTAAAAAGTGGCTAAGATACTGTCAACATGGACTACTTTACATATAATTTGAAGTCTTGGAGTACTTGCTAATCATTACCATCTTTGTACTGTCTCATGTTAACTAGTGAAGCTGATGAAGTTACGACTGTGTTCTGCTGGCTTGTAGCAGAAGAGTGTAGGATGACAAGATGTCCATTTTACCTGCACATTTTTTCAGTAATATTTCATTTTTATTTGTCAATTTCCTTCTGAGTTTGCATGAGATACTAGAAATTTCTGTCTTACTCGCTATTCCTTTAGTGTATGCTCAGCAGATAATTCCTTTACAATTTCAGATGAGACTGGGTTATCATTCTGTTTCTTGAACAATTTTTTTATACGCTTGTTCTTTAACAAAAAGCAAGTAAAAATAAAAATAAATAAATAGAAAAGAAACTAACTGATCAAATGGAAGATAGATTTCAGAGTGTGACATTTGTGATTCTATGAGGACTGATAAGTCTAGTGATCTTTGACCCATGACAGTTATTTGTTGGTTGAACATAAAGCAGATCACATTTGTATTTCTATTCATTTTTTTAATTGCACATGCTTTATTGTTAATTTTATCTGCAACGTGATTCACTAATCTTGCCTGATATTTTTGTGAATGCAGTTCAGAAAATTTCTCTCTCTTGTCTTGAACAATCTGTGGATTTTTTCACAAACAGAAGGGCCATCATAAAAAGTATTGATAAAGAAATGTTCAATTTTTAAACTTAATATTAACTCTCAAAAACAACTTACACTTCAGCACCTCCCTATCCAATTCCAAGTACTCATCAAACCAACCTCTGAGATCTGAAAAAGTGTAGATAACCTTTTATTTCCCATTGTGTTTTATTTTACTGCCTGTACTTTTAAATTGTTGGCAGAGTCAAAGGAAATATCTTAAAGTCATGCAAAAAAAAGGATAATACACGCTGCTTCTAGCTTTATGTGACAAAAGGATAAATGCTATCTCTATACCAGTCACTAGCACTAATTGGCCTCCTTTCTTGAGTGCATTAACGGAAAGAGTGAGAAGAATGGACTTGGAGATCAAATTGCCCCCTTGTGACTTGAGGTGACTCTTTCAACTAAGAGCTAAAATAGAAGACAACGCTGTGAAGAATTTTATGATATGGATCGTACCTATTAAATGAAATGCATTTCCCACTACAGCTCTTAATCAGATATATTTTTGGACTATTACATAATTATGCTAATTCATTTTACATAGATTAATTCTGATTTCCCGGACTGTACATTTTCTACTGAATCTGAAATTCATTCAGCATCTTTTTTTTTTTTTTTAATTCCCCAGAACAACATTATACATTTCTGTATTCTTAGAATATAATACACTTATTCTCAGTGGCCAAAGAGCCCTAAACCTTTCACCTTCTCCCAGTGATAAGCTTAAAAAAATTTAGGAATGTTTAGTTGTCTCTTCTGTTTTCTTCTGTTGTTTCATTTTACTATGAATTGTTACTACTTACTTTTTTTCCTATTTAAATATATTTAAGTAATTCTTCATTGCTACATTCAGAACCAAACTATTATTGTAACATAAAAAAAAAAAAACATCTCAAACAGATTAATCAAAAATTGATTATTTGGATTTTCAGAAAGAATGAAAGTCTGAAATTCTGTCTTTCCAGAAGTACAAGATGGAGAAATGTGTGAAACTTAACACAGTAATGAAACTAGATTTAGAAGATAAAATTAGTGCATAAAAGCTTTCAAACAAAAAGTATAAGAAGAAAGAGATGGGGAAACAGAATTATCTGTGGTGTTACATGGTACCTTTAAATGGGAGATGTGAAGCCATTCTCTCTGGAAGTCATTAATAGAGGTGTTTATATATGGTTTCATACTACCAGGCATTACCTTTTTTTGTTTGTTTATTTATTTGTTTTACTATCCAGATAACAATAATTTAATGACAGTGCCTTAGAAAGCATTTTGAAATCTTAGAGACATAATTTAGCTATGATACTACTGTTTCCAGATACTTAACTCTCACAGGAGAAAGTGGTTGAAGAATGAGAAAATTTCACTGCCTTTATTTCCTCTGAATATTTTTGGCCTCAAATATATGTTAGTATTATCTGGAAATCCTGGTGAAGGCTGCTATTTCAAGTAAAGTCAGGAAATGTCCTCAGCTATGCACCGTCCTTGAAGAAAAGTATTCTCATTTTGGCTTTAAACTCACTTGCTTTTCCAGTTTCACATGCATCTGTTATTCAAAGTTATTAATGAGAGCAATGGGATAGTGTGTTGCAGAGCTTTGAAATGACAGTGCTTCAGGTTGCTTTCAATTCAGCAAGACAGTGAATTTCTGAGTGTTTTGTTTTGCTTTGGCTTATTTTCTCTAAATGTGTTAATAGAACATGAGAATAGTTGTCCTGAGCAAGATAATTCTTTAAAAGACAACCAAA
>VXAB01003250.1:1323-14268 GCA_013399175.1 Odontophorus gujanensis | reverse complement strand
CCGCCACCGCCCGCGGGGAGACGGCCCCGAGCGCCGCGCCAGGTGGGTCCGCGGGGCACCGCGAGTGGGGCTACGGGACGGGGAGGGGTGGGAGGGGGGCTGGCACGGCCCCCACGTGGGGACGTGGCGTGGCTGTCTGCGTGGGGACGCTGTCTAGGGACGTGGGGTGTAGCCGCCGCGTGGGGACATGGTGCAGGGACGGGGCGCAGCCCTCACCTGGGAATGTGACGCGGCCCCCACACCGCGTGGGGACACGGCACAGCGTCCTGCGTGATGAAAAGGATGCTGCGTGGGGAGTGCACTGCGTGGGGGGACGGTTCCCATGGGGCTCTGCTTTGGTGGTGTGACACTGGTGACACGGCACAGGGGTGCAGTACAGCACGTACCTGGGAACATGGCACAGCACCCAAACGTTGGGGGATGCTGTGAATGGGAACGCTGTGCGGGGACAAGGCATGGGCCCCACATGGGGACCTGACACTGGACCTGGGGGCATGGCACGGGATGCTGTGTAGGGATACTGCATGGGGACACTACAGGGACCTGGCATGGCTTCTGCTTGGGGACAGGGATATTGACACAGCCCCCACATGGGGTCCTGGCAGACGGCACTGCCTGGGGACACTGCCTGGCCCGTGTGGGGACGTGGTGCAGGGACATACCGCCCCCACCCCCCCCACCTTTGGATGGGGATTCAGTGTGGTCCCTTTGCTTGGGAAAACGGTGTATCCCCCTTCATATGACCATGGGGACACCACCCTTCCATTAGTGAGGGACACTGTGCACTGCATGCAGGGCTCTCTGTCTCCAGCTTCTACCTCACATGCAGGGGACATTGCGGGGGACCATCCCACAATCTTTGATAGCCCAAGGACCTGCCTCCTCCCTGCAGAACAAGGCAGCCGTGGCGGCCAGGGAGGGGGCCTGACCCCCCCCTATGGCAGGGGACAGCTGTCGGGGGCCACCGCAGAGCACCATCCCTTGTCACCCCTTCCCGAGCACCCAGGAGGCCACCGGCACCCACCGACCATGTAGGCTCCACCGCTGGTCACCATGCACCAGGGCTGCGCGGCCGTCCTCTGTGAGTAGATGTCACTGGGGAGTGGGGGGGGACAGACACGTGCCACCCCAGGAGGGGGGGGTGGGCAACAGATGTCCCCATGGGATGATGCTGCTCCACAGGTGTCCTGGCCGTGCTGGGGCTGGAGGTGGCTGCACTGGGGGAATGCGAGCTCGCCCGCCTGCTGCAGGACAAGCTGCGCTATGAGATGCGCCTGCAGTATATGGTACTGCCCTGTCCCCTACCCTGCCACACTGCCATGTGTCCCCAGGCTCCCCAAAGTTGGGCATGCACCCGGAGCCACTCTCTGGTGGCCCTATGGGGCAGCCCCCAAAGCAGAGTGCCTGCCATGGGGAGCCTGGTGGTGCAGATGTGGGGACCCTGGTGGGAACCTGGTGGCACAGACTGGGGGGGCACTGGTGGCATAGATATGAGAACTCTGGTGGCATAGATATGGGAACTCTGGTGGCATAGATATGGGAACTCTGGTGGCATAGATATGGGGACCCTGGTGGCATAGATATGGGAACACTGTTGGTACAGCTGCTGGGACCCTGGTGGCATAGATATGGGAACACTGGTGGCACAGCTGCTGGGACACCAGTGACTCAGACATGGGGACCCTATTGGCACAGCTGGAGGGATGCTGGTGACAATGCTCTGGGGACCCTGGTGGCTCAGCTAGTGGGACACTGGTGACATAGACACAGGGACCATAGTGGTACTGTTGGTGGGACATTGGTGGCGCAGCTGTGGGGACACTGGTGGCCCTGACACTCTTCTCCACCTCTCCAGAAGCACAACTTCCCCATTAACTACACCGTCTGGGTGCAGCATGAGGAGGTGCTGCGGGCGGCCAACGTGACCCGGCTGGTGAGCTCCCATCGGGGACGCTGAGTGAGAGTGGGGGGCAGGGAGGGGAGGAGGGGGTCTCCATCCAGCAGGGTCTCAACCATCACCACCACCACCACCCCTTGTTCCCCCAGCGCCATGGAAAGGTGTCGGAGGCGTCGCTGCGCTACCTGTGGTTCCACGCGTGCTCCCAGGCGGTGCTGCACATCGTGGAGGTGCTGCCGGAGAAACACCCGTCCCGCGGGTACACGCAGGAGCTGATGCAGCTGTTGGATGCCCTGGGCATGGAGTACAGCGGGTACCGGCAGGTAGGGCCGCCCCACGGCAGAGGGGACATCGTGGGCAGAGGGCTGAGGGTCGAGCTGACTGCATGCAGCTCCAGATGTGGGGCAGAGCTGGGCGAGGAGAGCTCCACATCTGGCATTGGTGGTTCAGTGGTAGAATTCTCGCCTGCCACGCGGGAGGCCCGGGTTCGATTCCCGGCCAATGCAGGATGAAGTACGTTTTGCAGCCTCCTTTCTTGGCCCCTGTCCCCCTCGTGCCGTGGCAGCGTGGTGCTGGCCTCTGTCTGAGTTCCCCAGGCCATGGGACCGTCCTTTTTAACCCTGTGCAGCCCCTCAGACTCCCAGGAGAGCTTTTTTTGTTAACTCTGAAGCCTAATGACGGCACCTGCTTGGACACGGAGGCAGGTGGTGCCACGGGGTTGAGTCCCCCCACGTGGGCAGTGGGCACTGCCTGCCCTGGCACTGCCACCCCGTCCTGCTGCTGCTGTTGCTGCTGCCAACCCGTCCTGCAGCTGCACCAGCGCTGCACTGCAATAAAACCCGTGAGCGAGCGCTGCCGGATGCTGCACATCTGGCATTGGTGGTTCAGTGGTAGAATTCTCGCCTGCCACGCGGGAGGCCCGGGTTCGATTCCCGGCCAATGCAGGAAGAACATGATATTTTTGCTCTTTACACAGACCTTGTTAACTCTGAAGCCTAATGACAACCACCCTTGCTCTTGGAGGTCTTTTCCAACCCTGGTGATTCCGCAGGATGCCCTGCCTGGCTGGATGTCAGCAGTGGGCAGCACTGAGGGGTTCCCCACATCTGCCATGATTGTTCAGTGGTAGAATTCTCCTCTTCCACGCGGGTTCAATACTCCCACACTTCAGACCTGTCCCCTGTCCCTGCAGAGCGATGTGGACGCGGTGGTGGCTGACCTGGTGAAGCAGCTGCACAGTGATGAGAGCCGGCACAAGGCCGTGCGCCCCAAGGCACTGCTGGACAACTGCCTCAAGGTCCTGCGGATGCTCTTTGGGGAGCACTGTGAGTGCTGGGGGCACAGCAGGGATTGGGGGGGGTGGGGGGGGCAGGAAGGAATCTCCATGGTTCCTTTCCCCATGTGATCTGTATCTCTTCTGCCCAGGTCGCTGGGACTACGCTTAATGCTGACCCATTGAGGAGGAGGAAGGCACACTTGGGGGGTGATGGCAGTGCGTGCTCCCTCTCCTTTTGTACAATGTTTTAATTCCCACTCCCTCGGCTTTCGTGAAGCACCAAGTAATGTGCTAGCGCTCCAACCTTAACTGCAGTGAGGAGAAGCAGAGCCATCATGTCTGCCGTGTCGTTTTGAGAGCGATTCCCCTCCCTTTGGCTTTCTGAAGGAAATACAGATCTATAACTCCAGGTGGAACAGATGTTGGCTATCTCCATGTCATGCCATGACCCCAGCTTTCCCAGAGCATTCCAGTGGCAAATAGTTGGCCTCACAGTTCTCCAAGAACCCTCTTGAGATGTCTCCACGTCTCCTGATTCGCTATGGGAGGATGCTCACGTGCCCCCAGGCTGGGACTGCTGGAAATAAAAGCAACCTCACAGATGCTGGAGTGGGAAGAATGTTTGCTGGTGGGATCAGCAGAAAACAAACCGTCAGCAGCAGCCAGCAGGCAGGATGCCTGATTAGGGGAGCTGGGCTCTGTGGGTGAGGGCTGTGGGATGCCCAAGGGCTGTGGTTTCAGAGCTTCTGCTCAGAGCAGGGGGTGGCTGCGTACAGCCTTCATGTCTGTGTTTGCCCTGTGGAATAAGCTGCAGCATCCTTCCCCATGGGCTTCAGTCCATGTGGACATCCCTCCCCTTGACCATCGTACCTATGGACATCCCTCCCCATATACATCCTTACCTATGGAGATCTTTCCCCATGGACATCCCTTACCATATATATCTCTCCCTGTGCTCATCCTTCCCCATGGACAACCGTCCCATGATTATCCCTCCCCATATAGACCTCCCCATGGACATCTCTGGACATCTTACCCATGGGCATCCTTCCCTGTGGACACCCCTCACCTTACACATCCCTCCCCATGGACATCTGTCCCCATGGTCATCCTCCAGCTCCAGCCCCTTCCCAACTTGGTGGCCCTGTCACAAAGAGTTTCCTTACTCCATTGAACAAGCACGTCTGTGGCCATCAGCAGCCTTTATTGATCTCGGCAGCTGGGGACATGGATACTGAGGTCACCACGGCAGCCTCTGTCCCCTCCAGTCCCAGAAGGTGCCATTGCTGGTGGCTGAGAGGTTGGCAAGGACTTGCAGGACGCCTTGGGTGCTCTCTTCCAATGTCACCGGTCCCTGTGGGGTCAAGGACATGGGGTGAGCCCTCAGGGACATGAGAAAGGACTCTCACTCCAGACTGCCTTTGATTAATGGTGTGTAATTAGTAATCCATCGGTCCCTCCGCACATTGGGTCTCTGGCCTCATCAGCACTGGGTTCCTGTGTGGGGTGGGGAAACCCCATGGTGCTGCCTCCCTTCGTGTTTGTGATGCAGCTCTGAGCACGGGGCCGGGGTGCCCTCTGCTGACAAGCAAGCTCCGATGGAAAAGGGAAAATAATGCCAGAGGATTTGGTGGAAGAGGTGAGAATTGTGTACAGCGCCCGTGTGAACCAGGAGGGTCCTGTGGGATGGGTGGCTGTTGGGGAAGGGATGCCCATGGGAGGGACATCTGTGGGGAAGGGTATCTGTCAGGAGGGTTATCCATAAGGAAGGGGTGCCCCTGGGGAAGGTTTGGCCATGGGAGGGATATTAATAGGAAGGATTTCCGTGGAGAAGGGTGTCCATGGATTGAACGTCTATGGGGAAGGGATGTCCATGGGGAGGGATACACGTTGGAGGGATAGTGATGGAGAAGGCTGTCTCTAGGGAGGTATATGTCCTCAGGGAGGGAAGGAGTGGAGTGTCAATGGGTAGGATGCCCGGGGGGGAGAGAAATCAACAGGTAGGATATCCACGAGGAAAGGATGTCCATGAGTAGAAGTCCAAGGGGAAAGATGCCCACTGGGGAGGAATGTCCACAGAAAGGGGATGTATCAGTGGGTAGGATGTCTATGGGGATGGGATATCCATGGAGCGTTATCAAACCAAGCTGGTGGTGGCCTCTGCTTATGCCCCATCACTCACCGTCCCATCTCCTGGTGGCGGTACCACGCAGCCAGGATCCACGGACACGCAGAGGATCCCACTGTCACCATACTCCAGGGCCAGGCACTTGGTGAGCATGTTGAGCGCAGCCTGAGGGGACACCCCCGTTACCATCACAGGGTGGCACCACTGTGCCCATAAAGGGGGGACTCCAAAGAAGGTGACCCCCAAACCTCACCCTGGACGTACCTTGCTGCAGCGGTAGGACACGTCCTGCCTCTCATCCCATGCCTCTGCCACCTCAATGGATCCCAGGATGCTGGAGATGTTGACGATGGCTGCTCTACCACAGCTCAGCCCCTGCCCTCTTTGTGCCTCAGCTGCCTCCTTCAGCAGGGGCATGAATGCCTGCGGGGTACGGACATCACCACCCCATCCCTTATCCCCATCCTTTGGGGTGGGGGTGCACGTGGCCCTACCTGGCTGGTCTGCAGGGGCCCGATGGTGTTGGTGGCGTAGACGAGGGCCATGTTCTCGGCGGTCTCGGTGGCCAGTGTGCTGTGCCTCCTGGCCCCGGAGCTGTTGATCAAGAGGTTGAGGCCAGCACCACGCAGCTCCTCCTGCACCCTCCCCACCGCGGCCTGGATGCTGCTGGGGTCTGTCACATCTGCATGGGACACAGGGACATGCTGGGGGCCACGCTCGATGCAGGATCCGTCTGGTCCCGAAGGAAGGGACTCGAGTTCTTGCTTCAGACATGCTTTCTGCATGACCACCCATGGGTGCACTTCAACCCCAGGACATCCTGTTCCCAGCACTTACCTAGAGACAGGATCACGACATTGGGGCTGCCCAAAGCCATCTCATTGAGAGCCTGAAGGGAGAACAGGGGGGGCATGGAGTGGGGGGCAGCCCCATGCCCATGCAGCAGGTGGGTGGCACAACCCAATGAACCCAGGGGAGACATTTGGGATGAGTCCCTGCAGCTCTGTGCCCACCGGGTCCCACTTACAAAGCCATGACCCCCAAAGCCAACACCTTTAAAATCACCACCACCAAAGTCACCATCCCTGAAAACCACCACCTCCAAAGTCACCACCTCCAAAACCCCTGTCCCCAGAGCCACCATGCATCCATACCACCGTCATATAGGGGTAACCAGAGCCCCCCCCGGACACTAAACTTACGATTCTCTGCACCAAAAGATGCAAAAAAAGCCCCAAACTCATATATCCTCCCTCTCCACCCTACACACATCATAAAGCATATTCCCCTTCCCAAATCCCCCCAATCCCATATCAAAGGGCAGCAGCACTTTGCCCCACCACAGGGACGGTAGCACTCTCACCACCACTTTGTCCCCAGTGCAGGAACCCCCCTGTCCCCACCTTCCCATCAGGGTCAGTGCAGGCTGCGAAGAGGTGCTGCGGGGGGGTGGGCAGCTCCAGGAAGCGTTTGAGCAGCCCCAGCCCCATGCCCCCATCGCAGCCCGTCACCAGCACGCTGCGGGCGCTCGGCCCCTCCATGCTGCAATGGGTTGGGCACGGTGGCTGCCCCCACACCATTGGGAAATCACCCCGTAATTATTAGGGTGGTGCGGGTGGTGCCGTCAACACCCCGGGGAGGGAGCAGAGATGTCACGTTGCAATGGGATCCCATCACCCGTGGTTCCTCATGGTGGAACCACCCCATGATATCGTTGGGTTCAACCATAGGGGGACCATGACCTCACAGACCACCGTGGACGAGGCTGTTAATTACAGTACAACCTTTATTAATACTGGAATCTTCACAGTGCATTCGTTACTCGTAGCAGTGNCGAACATTTGTCACTTGTCATCATCAGCATTTCTGGTCACGATAAGGGGCCGGGGCTGGGGAGGACTACGTTATTCCTATGGTGGGGACGGGCGATGCGACACACGGGTGAGCTATGTACAATGGGGGGACAGGATGGGCTGTGCTCCCCCTGCTGCCCCGGCCCCAAAATGACGTGTGCGGGATGGGGACATGGGGACGGCGGGGATGCCCCGCTCCTGGCGCTGCTCCTGCCCCGGCCCCGGCCACACCGGGGACGGACGGGGTCCTGTGCTGAGGGNGCCCCGCCCCTGGCGCTGCTCCTGCCCCGGCCCCGGCCACCCCGGGGACGGACGGGGTCCTGTGCTGAGGGGGAAAGGGTGGGGGAAAGGGAATGGTGGAAATGGAGATGGGAGAGCTGGGGAAGGGGTGGGGGGGAGAAGGAAGGAGAGGAAGAGAAAGCAGAAAGGGAATAGGAGAGAGAAGTGGGGGGAGAAATGGGAAGAAAAAAAAAAGGAGGAAAAGGGAAAAAGAAAAAGGGAGAAAATTTGAGAGAGAAAAAAGAACAAAAGGAAAAAGAAAAAAAGGAGAAAAAAAGAAATGAGAAATAAAAAAGGAGAAAAAATGAGTAAGTAAGGAGGAGAAGGAAATGGAGAAAAAGAGTGAAAACGGGAAAAAAAGAAGTAAAAAAAGGAGAAAGAAATGGAGAAACAGTGAAAAGGAGAAAGAGGGAGAAGAGAAGGAAGAGGGATGGAAGAGGGACAGAAGAGGTAAGGAAGAGGGAAGGCAAAGAAGTTAAAGAGGAAGAAAAGAAGGAAAAGAGGAGAAAAAGAGGAGGGAGAGAAAGAAAGCATGAAGGAGAGAGTAAAATAAGGTGAGGGAGATGATGGAGGGGGTGAGAGAGAGCTCAAGGTCGGATAGAGCAGAGAGCTTTGAGAGAATGGAGAGGGAGGGATGGAGAGAACAGAGCCAGAAGGGAACGGAGAGAGCACAGGCAAAGAGTGCGAGAAAAGAGTGCGCAACTGAACGAATGGAAGAAACCAAAAACGGGAAGAAAAGGAGGAGAAGAAAGAACAACAGAAAACGACCACGAGTGTGAGGACACACGGGGGCCGTGCCCGCTGAAACCGGGGTCCCCGTGCAGCCCGGGGTCCCGGCATCGCCCGCCCCGTCGTCCGTCGTCCCCGCGTCCCCATCCGTGGGCATCATCACAATATCCGCGGGGCCGACCTGTCGTTGGTGACGGTCCTGCGCAGGCGCACGCCGCGCCGGATGGCCACCAGCATGTCTTCGGCCGGGGGGTCCATGGCGGGCGCGGGGGGCGGCACGGGGGTCTCCTCCAGTGCGGTGGGGAAGGGGAACTGCCCTTCCCCCAGAGCGTGGGCACCGGCCACCAGCTCGCCGATCTTCTCCACCAAGCTGTGCCTGTTGGCGGCCAACTGCTGGTCCTCCTCTTCATCGGCGGCCATCGGATGCGCCGCGCCGGCGTAGACGGAGATCTCGGCCACGCCGCCGCCCCACGCAGCGTTGGGGAGGCTCAAGCGTTTGGGCGACGCTTTGGCAAAATCCATGGGGTTGGGTGAGGCATCCTCGGCGTAAAACACGCACTCCTCGCTGCCCACCCGCGCCGGGCCGGCGTACACGGGTGAATCGGGCACCGTCGGGGTCTTGACGGGGACGATGGGCGGGCGGATGGGGATAGGGCCAGCGTTGGAGAGGGTACGGCGGACTGAGGGTTTGGTGGAGGGCGTGCGGCGGATGGTGGCCACCCCCGGGGTGCTGCTGGCCGGCAGGGTGGTGCCGCTGGGCAGCCCGGCGGTGGAGGCGGGCCGCTTGGTCTGGATCATACGGCGGTAGTTCTGGGCAATGTTGCTGTTGCGAGGGATGGTTGAGGATTTGTCGAAGTCGCTCTGAGGGTCGCACTCCACGTCGCCGTTCACCGAGTAGCAGTCGTAGTCAGAACCTGGGGATGAGGTAGGGTTAGCCAAGGAGGAGAGGGGAGGCCTGACGAAGCTGCCGAGTCCTGTTACAGCCCTCAAACACCGTGGTGGCCAGACCCAAGCACTGCTGGCACACCGTGGTCAACACCAATCCCAATTAGCACCACTGCAGCAACCAGTTCTGCTCATTGCCATCACAACGTATCAGCCAAGGTATTCAAGGCCAACCATCACCACTGCAGAGCAGTCACCACCAGCCTAACACCCCCACAACCAATCGTCATCGTGACATGACCACAGCCAGCCCCGAGTGCTGATGCCACCACATGAGGACAAACAAACCCACTGCAAGATGATCACAGTCAAGAGTTGTCACAGCATCACAGAATGGTTTGCATTTGAAGAGATCTTAAAGACCACCCAGTTCCATCCCCCTCCCACGTACCAGCTGCCCAAAGCCCCTTCCAGCCTGGCCGTGAGCACCTTCAGGGATGGGGCACCCACAGTTTCCCTGGGCAGCCTGAGCCAGTGCCTCAGCACTCTCTGAAACCCCCAACCAGCCCCATTGCCATTCCATAACTGCAAACCCAACTTGACCACAATTATCTCAACCAAAATGTTACAAACTCAGCCGTGACCATCACAATTGGGTTCATCCAACCCGCAAACACAGCTAACCCCAAGCATCCCCACTGCAACGCAATCACAGCCACCCCAACCACCATCACCACAATGTGCTCACAGACGACCCAACTCCAAGGGTCTCAGTGCTTCCTTGGCCTCCCACCACAGCACTCTGTGCCATCCCAACCACCATTAATATCACACCACCAGCCCCACACAACACTCAGTGCGGCCTGTTGCCTCCTTTACCACGTGTCATGACACCACACACACCGAGATCCCAACACACGCACCCCAGTCTGCCCAGAACCAGCCCACAGCCACAGCGTGATCCTACACCAGTAGTTCCCCACTGCAGCCACCAGCCCACAGCATCCCACTCCAGGCTGTAATCCCAATGACCACGCAACGCAGCCCAATCCTTCAACGCAACCAAAACACTCCATCCATCCCGTGCAGGGCCAACGGGATGGGCACACGCTCACTTGGGAATGGAAATGGGATGCCCCACTGAGTACCTTGGGAAGGGATGGTGTCCTCGGAGCAGGATGGGGTGGTGGTCTGTGTGCTGTAGCCACTGGAGTACTGCAGTGAGTCCCGGCTGCTTTTCTGGTGCTCCAGACTCAGCCCTCGTGTCAGCACCATGGCCAGGTCACTGGCGGCAGGGGACACCTCCTCACCATGCTGTGGGGACGAGGATTGTCAGCACCCTAAGGGATCCCATGGAGCCCACCACCCATCCCCACGACCGCTACCTTGGCTGCAATGGTGGCCGGTGACATTCGGGGTCTGGGAGCATCCTCACTGCCCATGGTCGGGTACACACCGCTGGCTGAGCCCACCTCTGCTTCCCGCAGGTGTTCCACGCGGTCCTTTCGCCGCTGTAGGGTGCTGACCACGGGCTGGTCGTAGGGGCTGGCCTTGGACCAATCCTGCAATCAACAAGGCACCAGAAGTGAGTTGGGGGGAAAGCAGGGTGTGGGGAATAAGGAGGTCCGTGCCTAAGCTGCGGAATCTTGCAGCACCTCGTCCTTCAAGCCGGGGTTGGCACCAGCCTGGGATGCTCTGCCCCATGGGGGAACAGCCCATCTTGAGGAGGAGAGGGAGAGGAAGGTGGTGAAGGCTTCACTGTTTTGCTCAAGCAGAGTGAGGACTCACCGAGGTGGGGGAGCTGCACTCGCTGACTGACTGGCACGTCTCCGAGGCCTCTGAGGACGCCGAGCTGGAGGACTTCTGCCATACCCCACAGTCCAGGAACAGCAGAGAGTGCAAGAGGAGAGAACAGAGCTGGTGAGCTGGTGCCATGCAGCTGCACCTCTGGCAGCATCAGCACCACCCTGAGCATCCTTAGTACCAGGAAGGCTGCAGAGTTGAGGGGACAGCACTTTTCTGTGGATGCTACCAATTGGTTCATTAAAAGGTTGGGACAATTTGGAAACAGCCTGTTTTCTTGCCATGGGGCTGAGAACTGTGCCCAGTCTATAGCAGTGGGGCACAAATGGGGTTTCTCTGCCCTTCTGCTGCACGACCCATGGTGCTGCCTCTGAGCAGGGTGGGCACTCCCCAGCATTTATCTCCTGCAATGTCTGGAAGCACACGCTGGTGGGCTGCGCTCATTCTACACATGGGAAAACTGAGGCCCAGGAGCATTGTCATTCCACCCCATTGCCCCTGTACCTGGCTGGTGATGTCTGAGGGCATCGGGGAGGGTGGTTTGGAGTAGGCAGCATCCTGGGAGATGAAGCCAGAGTCGTGTGAGGAGACGCTGGAGAGGCGGGTGCCGGCGCTGGCCGGCTGGGCCAGGCTGCGGTAGCGATAGGTGGAGCTGGGTGAGCAGGTCTGAGCCCCCCCGGGCCACGGGAGGCCACCCTTGGCACTGCTGACACTGCTGGGGGTGGCAGGCAGGGTGTGGGGTGAGGAGCAGCAGGAGGACAAAGGAAGGAAAGGACAGTTTGAGACACAGGTTTGGCATGTGAGTCTGTGGGGATGGTGCAGGCAGTGCATCCCCACCACCCCAGCCAGGGACAGGGCATGGCTGGGGAAACAAGGAACGAGGGTGTCACCCCAGGGATGGGGCCAGGGGACATGCTGGTGAGCCCCATGCACCCTACATCTTCCTCAAACCCAGGGAGGGGGCATGCACTTGGCCACCAACCCATCCCGCTGTATCCCCACCCCTATCGCCCCCATCCTCATCCTTCTTCCTGCCCCCAAGACCAGTTCCTTTGTGCTACTGGGGACCCGAGGGCCACCATTCACCTCCGGGGTGAACGACGCACCTGCACATGCTCGATTTGCGGGAGCTGGAGCTGCTGGGTGACGATGGAGGGGTCTGGTAGGACCAGCTGTAGTCAGAGCCCTTCAGATCCTTGATCACCTGCGGCAAGGAGGGGTTGGAGCCTCCCAGGTTGCACTCACCCCCCCACAGCCCCTAGGACCCCAAGCACTGACCTGCTCGCTGGCAGGGGGCAGCTTGTGGGGCTCGGCGGTGAGCACCACCAGGTCATCGATGATGCCCTGCAGGTGGGTGATCTCCCCCAGCATGGTGAGCTCCCCGTTCTGCAGCCGGACAAGTGAGACAGCGTCAGCCCCTCCCCAGATTACGTGGGGACCCCAGAACCCCTGCGGGACCCCGGGGCTCACCACCACGGGCTGCAGGAAGGTGATGAAGGTGCAGAAGCGGCCCCGCTCCTCGATGAGCGCCTTGCGCACTGCCTGCTTCTCCGTCTCCTCCAGCAGCAGGTACATGTCGTTGACATCCTGCAGTGCGTTGTCCAGCTGGGGCTGCAGGTCCCCTTTCCCTGCGGGGGACGCGGTGACGTCAGCCCCATATCCCCACGGATGAGCCCCTGTGAGCTGAGGACGGATGGGGTGCTGTCCCCACGGACGGGGGTGTCACCGAGGGGCTGTGAGCTGAGCTAGGCTAAAAGCGGGGCTGGACGGATGGACGGACGGACAGACAGACGGACAGCCCTGAGCAAAGGGGGAACCCTGGGGATGGGGTGGGGTTTGGCTTCACCCAGTCCCAAGGGGAGACACAGATAAGGAAGCAGAGAGGGGCGGGGGCGGGGGCAGCGCTTCACTTACCCAGCAGCTCTGCGGGAAGGATGTGGAGGGGAGAAAGAGAGAAGGAGACAGAGAGAGAACGTGTGAAACGACAGCCAAGGTCCCCCCACACCCCCACCCCAAACCCTCACCCAGCTGACCCTTACGAGCCTTCTTCTGCAGCTTGAGTGTGTCAGAGGATTTCTTCTTGATCTCATGGCGG
>VXAB01003247.1:200097-248039 GCA_013399175.1 Odontophorus gujanensis | reverse complement strand
CCTCCAAATATTAATTGTCCAAACAAACTTCCATATTGCTGATCTATTTATGTGCGTCAGTTCTGATTTTTTTGTAATCTTTTTTAGCCTTTCTAAATGCCACCAAAATGCTTTACTGCCTCTGGTTTAGAACATTTTTTTTTCTGTTACAATTTTCACATCATATCGGTAATATGAATTACTTGTGTTCAAGCAGAAACAATATTTAATTTAATTAATAATTTTATTAATTGTATTAAAATAGCGCTCAATTTGTTCTTTTGACCAGTTTTTAGGAGGTACTGTTACTGAGCTATATAGAAGAGGAAGTTTTTCCCAAAAATTGCACTGTTAATTAGCATTTATATCTCAGTACAGCTTGTTTTCACATGAATAATGTTACATTTGTCTAAATTAAAACATATTTGCCAACAAGAGTTTTGCATTGTTAGATTCTTTTTCAATTTTTCCCTAGCTTTCTATTCTGAACCACTCTACTGCTTGCAAATGACATGTGATGTTTCTTTTGTTTTCCATAGAACGAGCAGTTCTACAACAATAATAATGCTTTTACAAATTGAGAATCTGGTTGCATATTATCTTTCACATTATGGAACAGATGATTTGTGCATAGTTGGGAACCATAAGTTCTTGATTTAACTTGTTATATTATTTTATTCCTACTTATTTTCTTCTCTACTTGCTGTGATTAACTTAATCTTTAAGGTGATCATTTTCATTTTATTTACAAGGTTTTAAAATCTACGTAAGTCTCATTTTTCTTTTGTATGTTCTTGCTAAACTCCCTAAACAAATGTCCTCAATCTATTTTTTTTTCTCTTAAATTCTCCTGTGGTACTATTTTATCATATTACCATGTCCTTTATATTATAAATATATAATCTTCAATTATTTTTCAGCTAATGTACTAAGAATAGCAATGATTTCTTTGTTACCTTCTGATTTTCCTGGGAAGAGTAGGATTGCACCGTGGACACACTTATAATCATATTCTCTTTAAGAAGGCTGTGAGTAGGTAGGAGTACATGATACAATGATGAGTATGAAGAAAAAGAAAGCTAAGGCCCTATTAAGGTATTCCTCAGGAAGATACATATTATGGCTTTTTATTGTTTCTTTATTTTAATTAAGGGAATCATCAGTTACTTTGAAAAGCCCGGTGAACATAATTGAATTTAGAATATGTTTATTACCAATGAAAACAAACATTATGGTCTTAGCTTCAGTAAAACTTTGACCAGCTAGGTGATGCACAACAGTTTTTTGTTAATTTACTTCTGTAACAAACTTTGTTTTTAAGATCCATGGCTTGCCTTTGTTGTGTCCTAACTAGATAGTGGAGCATTTTTGACAGGTAAGGGGCAGAGTGAAGACTATGGTCAAGTATATTTACTTTCTCTTTCAGTTAGTTTTTCCTCAATGTTTGTATTAATCCACTTGCTGTAATTAAGTATTTTCTGAAATTTATTTCCAATTTGATTTATCTTTTTTTCCATTAATCCATGGCTATTGTTTTCTATTTTAAAAATCTGTCTTTTTTATCTAAAATAACTGGAAAAAAAGATAAATAAAAGGAAGTTACATTTTCTCATAGAAAACAGAAGGATCAGTTTAAAAAGTACGGTGAATGTGAATATCATATCTCTGTGTTAGATACAGCGTTATCAATATTAAAATGTATTGATTTGGGCTGATCTGGATTAGTTTTGACACTTGAAGTAGATGCCTTTTTTTTTTTTAATTAATGTGCTTGATACTAACAGCCAAACTTCTGTAAGAACGTATAAAATTAAAAAATGTGGCATAGGAAATGGAGTGGTTGTAGGTCTCCTGTATAAAATAAAGACATAAACTGAGAAGAAAGAACTGCTGTGCGATTTGGTAGAACTAGTGTTAACAAAATTCAGTAATGAAGTTGTGTTACAAAGAAGGTATGTTAAATATGAAATCTCTCAAAGTGGTTATTGCCTTGTTAATGAACCCAAAAGGATGCCTTACCAGTATTGGCTAATCTGTAGCCAGAGTCCTTGGGTCTGGCAGTGGAGGGGTCTGTAGGTTTCTTTCCCTGACTGCATACATTTTCCAGTAGGAAAACAGGCAAGAATGGTAGCTCTCATCAGTGAAGTATTGGCTTGAGCTCTTAAAACTGCAGTTTCTTGATTCTGTTACTGGATGCTTTTGTGACTGTGATTTAATAACATGGAGGCAGATCTAGAGGTTGGTGTGGTCAGTAGAAAGACTTTGATTTGTATTACATTGGATTTATTTATGCGCTTACTCTTTGTGTTGTACTCTGTTTTCTAATCTCCTTGTGGGTTGCATTCCTTTCTTTTTCCCTTACCCTCTCATTTTTCATAATTAACCACAATGTCTTTCATAGGGACTGCCCTTTACTGTATGCTTTTATAATTTAAAAAGCATTGAGGTGAAGACAAGACTTCCATTTTTGTAATTAATGTTGGTACTGCAATTAAAGATGCTACTCCAGCTTGAGACATTACAAAACATCTCAAAAAATTGGTATATGCACAGTGGGACATCTTAGTTTTAATTTAGTTAAATCTCTGAGTGCCACCAAGAGTGGGAACAAAACTGATCGGTTGCCTATCTGAGGCTGTAAAGTGGTTTGGAAAAGTGACTGTTTCCTTCCCTCCAACATGAGGTGAAGTGGCTTGCTTACTGAATACTCATATCCCTCAAAAGCTGTGTACACAGGATTGTACTTGTGATCTGTGCCTGAACGGGAATAGTGTTGTACATACTGTTAAAGGGTATTTAGAGTAAATTTTCTTTGGGGTTAATAGCACTTCAGCTATTCGCTTGGTAGTCTAATCTTTTTCAGAACAGTCTTGTTAAAAAAAAAAAAAAAAAAGTGTAAAACCAAAATAGATTAACTTTTAGTCCAAAGAAATTATTGTGTACTGTTGTTAGAGGATCAAGTGTCGTATTTGTAGCTTTTTCTTTTCTATTTTTTCATATTTAAAAATAATGCAGTAGCTTACTCTTGTCTCTTAAGCAGAATGGAAGTGCTCAGAGTCTTTGTTTGCTTTGCTTACCACATTGGATATTGTGCTGTGAATATGTGTGTGTATATATATATTTACAACTTGGGACATTCTGGTAGCTTGTATTGGTTTAGTTTTATGGAACTTACTTTTAACATTTTTAAAATAATGAAGCATTGCTGTTGATTTATTTATTCAGAAATTTTGTTTGCTTGTGAAGCAAAACACTTGATAAAACACTAATTTCTGGAACATGGCCTCATGCGTTATTTGTTTGATAGTCATTCAGACTGTCCTCTCTACATAGAATTGTTAATTTCAGATTGACTTTGTACAGACGCTCAGTCTCCTGAGTACTTTATAAAATTGCATTCATTTATTTCACAGTATTTTCATAGGCAAAGTGGTGCTCTTCTTTCTCTTAAAGCTTTGTAACTGGCACAGAGAGAGATTAAAATCCAAAGCTTTTGGTAACATTGGCTTTCCTTTTCCTAATGTGTTGGGTGTTTGTTTTTTTTTCAGCCCATCCAGCACAATTTGCTCTCTTTAAAACCAGTGTAATCTCAGTTGAGTAGTGTTGTTCTCAGCCTATCTGCAAATCTAGAAATGATGGGCTTGCATTTTTTGTACCCAAAAGATGAGAAACATACAATTGATAACTGCTTTGTGGCTTATATTCTGTCAGGCAGGAACTTAATGGAAAATAAAAGGATATAATCTGGTTCTTCCGTTTTCATGTTAATGGTACAGTTACCCTTCTTCTCACAGTTACTTTGCTTATTTTGGGGCATCCAACTTCTATAACAACTAATACAAACATATTATCATATATCCCTAAACGTTAACACCTATAATTTAAGATAGAAGATGCCTCAGGATGCTGATGAGTCTAACCTCTTTCCAAAGTAGAGCCTTGTTGTGGAGGTCTGACGGAGTTACTCTGGGCTTTGTCTATTCTGGTCTTGAAGCCCTCCAAGAATGAAGACTACACAGCTTTTCAAGGCAACTAGTGCTTGACTATACTCTCGATGAGGCAGTTATTCTTTTCTATTATCTTCTTGATAAACCCCTTGTAGATACTGGGTGGCCTCTCACTCTTTTCCTCTCCAGATTTCTCCCTCAGCCTCTTCTCACAGGGATTGTACTCCAGACCCCTGACCATCTTGGTGGCTCTCTTCTGAACTTGCTTTTGTTCTTCAGTGTCTCTCTAGATACTGACCAATAATGGGCATAGTGTTCTAAATGTGGTCTAATAGGTTCCAAGTAAAAGAGGATAATTTCTTCTTTTGATCTGTTGGCTACACTACTAGTGATACTGACCAGGATACTGTTGGCCTCCTTTTGCTTAATAGGGCACTATGCTGGCTCAAGTCCAGCTTGTTGTCTGACAAAACCTTTTAGGTCCTTTCCTACAGAGCTGTGTGCCAGCCTGTCAGTCTCCAGTCTATTACTGTAAGGGGTCTTAATTTCCAGTTGCTGGACTTGCTCTTGCCCTCACTGAATGACACCTGTGATTGTGTAAAACTCCTGGCAGATTCTGCAGTTCATAATGGGATTAATTTGCTTCCAGACTAGTTTTAGCTGTTGAGGTAGGAGGGCATGGGAGAGTTTTGAGATATTATTTTTCTCCAGCTTATGTTTTTGTTCTTAAATCATTTTCCAAGTGGGTGTTGATAGATATCCTCAAGGACATTAAATGTTGTAAGTTTGGTAAAGATTCTTTCGGTGGTAAGGTGACAATACCTGCAGCGAAGAGGGTCTGCTATCAAAGAACCATCCCTTTTGGGTATGGCTTCATTAGATTAGCTTAATTCAAACTTCTGAACAGGTTTAGTGATTTCTTGTGGCTATGCGTCATAGATGTTTTGCTTTATTTTGAAGAATGCAAAATTTTCAAGATACACTGTTTTCCGGAATTTATGTGATGATTGAAATGTTGCAGATTTTTTATTGATTATGTATATGAAGTTTAAATTGCTATAGAAATGTTCAGGAAGTTGTTGGTTCATTCAACATGCGGTAGAGTTAATTCCTTTGTTGTGAAACAGCCAATGAATCATGCTGTGGCTATTAAGGAAAGGATATGTTGTTTTCAATATCTAATTCATTTTCAGGTTGCAATCTGATCATCTTTTGTTTTTTTGTATTTCGGGTTTTTTTCCTACTGATCTGCTTGTCCGTGTGCCAAACTTTTCTTCAAAAGCATTTTGTAGCCTCTTAGTTAATTTTTTATTCCTTTTTGGCTACTGCTGTTCACATGATGCAAATTTTGTCAATCCTTAACTATTTTATTGTTTGTTTAACTGGTTTACACTGATGGGTCTTGCCATTCATCATTCACATGCATGACTGGCTGTGCTTGAATGTGTATCCATTTATGTCTTGAATGTACATCAACGTAAAAATGTTAAGATAGAGGCCATACTTGATTTTTTTTGAATAACAATCAGTGATATTTGTAATCCTTCAGAGACGATGGAAGACGTTATAGAAACCAAGGGTGAGATCTTGCTAATTTTCATATATAGTTACATGTAGTATAAGAGGCAGGTTTACCTGGAGAAGGACTGCTCTCCTCTTCCATTCCACCCTCTATATTTGAGAGTAGAATAATACCTGTGCCTTGGAGATATGCAGTGTTTTTAACAACACAAATAATGTATAGCTATTCATGAAGTCATGTGGTGAAGTCCAGTTCCCTGCACAGCAGCTACCATATATTAAAAGATGCGTTCTAAAAGAAGGACTTATGTGGAGTAGTCAGATTTTATTGTGGCAGCTTTCCAGTGCAATTGTGTGCCAAGATGCAGAAGTTTTGCGTTTTCATCCATTACTTCAATAAAAAACAAAAACAAAAAAAAACCAACAAACAATATAGTTTATGGCTAATGGTGTTTGATCTGATTAACAAAGATCAAGGGTTTCAAACTTTGTCATTAGATTTCATTTTCAACATAAGAAGCATTTTTTCCATACATTTTATAAAAATCTCAAGTGTGTTTTAACTAGCTGTGAAATGAGAAGAAATGCATTACATTGAAGTGCATGTCATTTGTGCATTTGTAGGTACCAATCATATTATAGCAATTCGGAGTTATTTTTCTGTCAGTTTGTATTTCTGTTCAAAGAGAAAAACTCCCTTAGGGCTCGTTCCTGGATGCCAGTAGTGTGAGCAAGAGGTGTTGTGCACAACAAGAATAGGTCATAAAAACATAAACGTTCAGTCACTTACATGTGGTATTGTTCTCTGCTCTGTTTCTTTGAAGTCCCAGTAAGTGTAATTAGGTTAGGTTTCTTTATATAAGGCTGTAGACACAGACATGGACATCTTTTCTTTCCTTATGTGTAGATTGTGGATTTGTTTTCCTTCTCCTGCATCCCAGTTCAGTACTAAACACTATGCTACTTGACTAAGACTAGAAGTTTGTTGGATAGAGAGGTCTCTTGTGACAGTCAAAATCAGAAGAATGTAGATCAATTTTAAAAACATGTTAATGCTGATGTATATATTACTTTGGCTAGTGCAAATTGGATAGCAAATAAATGGCTTGTGGGGTATCATCTTAGTCATGGCCACAGTGCAACGTAAAGGTAATTTTAAAAAGGGTATCTTCATATCTAACTGTACCACAAATACAACTGTACCCTGCAGACTATCACTGTAACTGCCATTCCTGCTCTTGTATACTTGTTAAAAATAGCTTAGAGGAAGCAACTTAAGTAGAATACCACATCCAAGGTCTTTGCCTTATGACTTGGCAACTTGCACATTTTGGCCGTATTCTTCATGTGAGTATCCTTGATTTCTTGAGCACTCTTGGTTGGACACCATTTGCTTCTTGGGACTTGTTACAGTTAGTGTTACCTGTCTGTTCAACAACTGCTTCTTAGCTGTTTTTCTGTATGCTTTGATATTCCTTTATGGCTGACATTCTTTCCTGCTCATCTATTGGCAAGGCTTCTGATATGTTAATAAGTTTTTGTTTTCCTGTTAGTGATTGTCCAATAGCAACATAGCCTCCTTTATTATTCTTATATATCTTATAATGTGTTATTATTACTACCTATTGTCTTGTGTCTCTACTGTCATGTTTCCAGTATGCTTTTTATGCTAAACATTATTAGAATTTTTTAGTAAAAGTTCTTAAAACATCTTTTCCTCTGAAAAAGAGTTCAGCTTCTCTTCAGTGGAAGCGTAGTTCAGTTACCTAAACAAATTGATTCTTCCCTGTTCTACAGCAATGCAGAGCATCCTCTACTCGTTTTGTTCAAGGGAGTGTCACACAGCAAAGTAATTTCTCCTGGAAATTTTCATTTTGTGAAGGCACATACACAGTTACTGAGAAGCAGATATGTCTTTTATTGTGAAATAGTCTTTTAAGATTTAGTAAATTAGCAAGCAAATGTGATTGGGTGTTGTCTATTTTATTATACTCACAATACTGTTATCTTTGCACAAAACTTTCTTTGGGATCTTGGTATTGTAAGTGTTAGATTTCAGTGCTTTATATCTCTGGTGTTCTAAACCAGATGGAGCAGTAAAACATTATACATGCAATATTCATAAAACATTAAGATATATAAAATGTATATGTTAATTCAAAGATTGTATGAATTCAAGAAGTGATTACTTTTTGATTTTTTGCTATTATGAAGAAGTAGGCAACAGTTCACACAACCTTTTGTGGTTCTGTAAGGTGCATCTAGAGTTAGGGTTTACCTATTCCTCTGTGTCAGTGCATATGTATTTGTAGAGAAACAGAAGAAGAGAATACTGTGTTCTTTTTCTGAGTTGAAAAGTTCATGCTTTCCTACCAAGGTTATGAAACCCAGTCCTTTATGAGAAGAACATTATCTTTTTCTGTCTCTAGGTATTCTGTTTTTGTTTTTTTCCACAGATTCATAGATTAACTTTTTCTATTATTTTTGACCAGTTAAAAAGGTAGTATTCTTCTGTGGTTTTGTGAGCAGATTTTTGAAGTTTCTTAACGAGTGAGTGACATATCTTGACTTTTGAGCCTGTTGAAGATTTAATAACTGTCTGCAAAACTCAGAAAGACCTTTTTTGCACTGGAAAAACTGTGTGTGTTTTTACTTTCATTTTGATGCAGTGATAAACTGTTCCAGTTCAGTAATAGATTTTGTCTGGTTTTGTAGATTGTTGGGTTGTTGTCCAGTAAGACTGGTCTGGATATTATGGTTTGCATGTAGGAAGAAAGAAAAGGACAAACCTAACTTTAAACAAAACCTGTCCTGAAAGGTAACCTTTTCTTTCTTTACCATCATTTGTATAGTTCAATTAACTTTCCTATAAATTAGATCTCATCACACTTACTTACATTAATTACAGTTACACAGTTCTTTTGTAATTTTCTTTAAGGAGGCACGTGGTCTTCAAATGCTACCTTTGCACAAAGACATTTTTGCGTCAGTGCCCCACAGTAGCTGTTAAGGACTGTTTGAGTTTTCTGCAAGTATATATATTTCCAAGAATATGGACTGTTGGACATTTTGACTTTCCTTTGAGCAGATCCTTTTATTCTGTGTAAGAGAGATAATGGTGTGGCTGAGGTTGGAAGATACCTCTGGAGGTTATCTGGACCAATGGCCTTGTTCAGGCAGGGACACCTAAAACAGGTTGCACAGGGCCATATCCAGACAGCTTCATTTTCAGTAAAACTTGAGAATATTGTCCCTATGCCTGCTCTGAATGCATTGAGTTTGTGTGCAGACCTTTCTGAGCGACACTGGACCTGATAGTACAGTGCAGTTAAGGTGAGGGTAATTTTGCACAAATAGCTTAGGACAAGTTCCTCTAAGGGAGCCAACTTGTGCCTCCATTTGCCTAGCTATCAACTCCTCCCCTCTCCTATAATAAGAACAAGGTTTTGGCCTTTTTTTCAACCACTGTTAACCTTAATTGCAGTTCTGCCTGATGAAGAATAAGTGTTACTCTGCTCTGATTCTCTTTGACCTGGATAAATTGCTTTAGAATCAAATTCTTCAAGCTCTGTGGTATAAGTATGATACAAAAGAATTGGTATTTTTTTATTATCTTAAATACTTAAGATATTTAGAATCTAAATCTTTTACATTGCTTGTGCAAATGAAGGAGAGAAAAATAATATTAAAAGTACATTTACACATGTTGAATAATGAAAAATCTTTATAAAATGTGTTGCAAAATGGCATTTAGCTTTGGGTAATTCAAGTATGCTCTATGTGACACAAACCTTTATTAAACCACTTACACAGATTATTATCACCAGAAACTGACCAGTGTTTAGACTTTCTTTGACTGACAAGCAATTGCAAGAATCACAAAACTGCCGTGGACTGAGTGAAATGACATTATTTTATCTCTTACTGAAAACATGCCTATAAATTGTGCTGAAGGGAAGCCGTATTATTTTCTCCAAAAACCCTTCGTCTGAAATTGTACTTCAATCTCTTCAATTGTACTTCAATTGTATTCACTTAACATAAATGTAGATTGTTTTACAGCTGTAATAGCATTTTCATATGATCTGAAATTGGAGAACAGCATCTTTGTCTCCAGAGGCACTTACTCCTTTAGACAGAGCATTTGTGAAATAGTCCAGAATTTTCTTGAAATCCAGAAATATTTTATAAATTTCCTTGTAGAAGATACTACTTCACTATTGTACATGTTCTAGAAAAGTAACATTTTAAAAATTAGTTTTATACTCCCTAATACTGGGGGACTGTTGTTGTATGATCTAATATCGTAGACTATGCTGAAGTATATGTATTTTTCAGTATTGTACATGAGGGATTTTGTGTTGAGAAATTGTTCTGTAAAGTATTATTTGATCTCGCTTTTAGATTCTTTCTGTTAGAACAAAGTATGGTTTTTTTTCTATGCATTCTGATCCTCCAGGTTATTGATATTCAATGGTACTGTCATTTGCTGTTTCAGAATTTTGCATATACTTAATGGTTATTTAGACAAACTACATTAATAGACTTTCATTTTGTCTTGCTTGAAACTCAGTGTGTCTGGAGCCTTCATCTTAAATTCAGGATTGCATTAGATTTTTAGATGTAGAGTCATAAATTCTATTTGCTGGTCAGGTAATGTATTTCAGATTTTTATTGACTATGATTTTTTAACTGTGACTATATATTGATCTTTTGGGTTCCAGCAAACGTGTCCAAAGCAGTCACTGGCATACATTCATACTCACAGCAGAGATACACAGATAATGAATTCTTTTTTTTTTTCTTTTTTTTGTACAAAGTGAGAATTCATAGTTTGTATCACTAAAAAAACCCTTTTTAAATTATTTTTTAGGTAGATTTCAGTGTCTTGTATTCACTATTTATTTATAATTAGTGATATATTGGCATTTAGAATTTAACAGAGAATCCAGTAGGTATGACAACATAAAGTGAAGGTGTGTGAGTTCTGAAATAAAACCAGTTAAGTTGTTGGGTCCCTTGCCTCTAATGTTCTGTCTTTCTTTTTTTTCTGACTTGTAGTTCCTTCGTTTTCATCAATGTCCATGTTTGCATTCATGAAGTCTAGTTTTCCCAGCTGTGTAACAGTCATTTGTTTAGACTGTGGGCATTGAAGTATTTGTATATTGAGGAAGATATTGTTCTTTTTGTAGAGACAATGTGGGTGTGGAAATGGGAATGGGGATGCCGATGGGCCTTCAGGAATATGAAATGCTCTGTATTCCACGAGAAAATATTCTTGGTCTGCTTGGTCGTGTAGGTTTGCCATAGAATTCCCTGTGGTATCTGATCACATATGCGCAAACAACTCATTCCTTATTAATTTATCAGGCAAGGTACCATATGTATATCTTTGTACCATTTCTGTGAAGCAAATTTTATAAGTGTCTAACTGCTTATTAGTAACTGAAAGGATTCCTAGAGGCCTCTGCTGCTGTTTGTATGTATATGGGGAAAATGTCAATATGGAAGTAATTTGAGAAATTTTAACAGTTTCAGCAATAGCAGTCTGCAAGCAGAACGGGTTGGAAATACGATATTCCAGTGCGATGCTGCATATGCAATGTATGTGAGGCATATGCTGAGGTCTTTTTTTTTTCAAAACATTTACATTAAACCTGTCAGGTATTTATGAATAGCAAAAATTAATTTCCCTCTGTTCTTTCATCAGTTAGAGAAGTGAATTTCATCACAAAAGACTGTCAGTGCTTCCTGCATACCAGAACAGCTCTCTTCAATGTCATAGAATTACACCAGGTGGCCTGCTAAGAGTCAGCTTAATGTGATTCCAAATGATAGGGTAGAGAATGCAAGGGAAATTAAAATAATATCATACTTGTGATTTAAAAGGAAGTTAATTACAAGGGCTTGTTAATAAACAAAGAAAAATTCAGAATGTATTATCTATTGTGTAGTGTATCAGTAGTAGATGTGATACCACGCACAAAAAAATTAACACTGCATAACTTTATGTTGGCTATTAAATTAATTTAATTAAGTTGTTAACATATGTTGCTTTTAATGGATTCTTATCTTTGGAAAAAATTGCTAAAGTGGTGTTTACCCTTTTTTGTTTATTGAACATTGTCTGACAATGCAAACACGGATATAGTCTTATTTTTTATTGTCTCATGTGGGAGGTGTTTTGAAATGAAGATATTTATTTCTTTGATATAGAATACTTAGACACTAATGAGTATAGGGAACCTATTCATGCTTGGCCAATTATCAGTTAAAAAAAAAAATCAATCACCTGAATTTGCTATATTAAATGTTGAAAATCAGAAGAGTGATTAGCTACTGTACTACAGTACTGCTGTACTACAGTGTACTTGCCTGTAGCTCTCCATGACTAC
The DNA here is from genome assembly GCA_013399175.1 of Odontophorus gujanensis. NCBI lineage: Eukaryota > Metazoa > Chordata > Aves > Galliformes > Odontophoridae > Odontophorus > Odontophorus gujanensis. Next base: position 236,197 of record VXAB01003247.1, on the reverse strand, counting down.
TAGAAATCAGCATTCTGAAAAGGGGATTTTTTTTTCTTCTGTTTTCTTAAAAGATAGTTCTTATAACTGGGAAAACAAATATTATATTTTACCATATAGTGTAACAGTACTCAATCCAATATGACCTTATTTTTTGACTTCTAAAGTTCTTGAAGTTTGGTTATTCTTTCTTTAAAAATGAATGTTACTGTAGATGTACCTTTTGGATTAAAACTTGACAGCTATATTTTATGTCAAAATTCAACCTGTGGGATTTAATTTCTTACATTCTTTGAGCCACTTAGAAGGAAAAAATAGTTTGGACACCATTCTTCTCTGGGATGTTGTAGCAATTTAAAGATGTCCAAAAAACTGGAAGATGCATGAACCAGTGTCAAAGAGAATGCAAGAACCTATGTCTCTCCTCAAATTAGTACAATATAAAAGTAACACAAAAAGAAACAAAAAAAAACTTATGGGAAAAAATGGAAAGCATTAAGAACTCTTACGATTACAGGGTTCTCAAAAAAATTGCATTTGAAAATCAAAAAGCATTTATGAATAAATTATTTCATAGGAAACATCAATTAGAGTAAAATATATTGAAACCGTTGAATAAACAGATTTTTTTATCAGACTTCCTGTTTAGGAAACCTTTGAAGATGTATATGCTTTACCAGTTATGTCTTTTATAACCATGTGTACTTTAAGCTTAATGTTTTTTAATCTTAAATATTGTTTGAATATAATGAGTTAAACTGTGTGATACCTTGCTAAATTGCAACAACACGAGTTTCTCCCTGTTGGATCAGGTCTGTTAGAAGGCAGTGTGTGCATACTTTTGCTTCTGTTTGCCAGTGTCGTGGGTATTTCTTCTGAAAGTTCAAGTTCTATCAGGATAAGAGCCATATTTTCAGCAGGTAATGCTAGTGAATCTTCCATTCAGTCTGAAAGACTTCCTTCAAGTCTGGTATTATATTATTATTTTAGTACTCATACAATGAAAGAGATGGATAATTAAGTGTCTATGGTTTATGTAAGCTAAAGATTTCTGTTTGTCAAATGATAATTTCTCCAAGGTTGTGCTTGACAAAATCTTGATTCCTCAACTGAAAAAATCTGTGAAATTTCCAGAGGTTCCTGGAAGAAAATTGAAAATTTACTTTTGGATAAGGCTTCTGACCTTCAAGAGAGGACTGCAGACACTTCTGTGGAATCTAAGTGGTTAATGTGCTGAAATACAGACCAGGGACTTTTGCCTCAAGTATACTAATGGTTAGTCTACTTCACTGCACAGCAGAAAAATGTTTTCTTCCTCTGTGATTTATTACATAGCTGCTTCAGCTTGATCAAGCTATGTCAGTACAGCACTGACTGGCAGATTTGGGAAGTGATAGCCTTACAGCTCTAAGGAGGTGGTTGCCAAGTTATCCCCCAAATATTTCTTCAGTAGATTTTCGACTCTGTCCTACATATATAGTTTCTCTGTTACCATGAGTGATGATCTGATCTAAGATTTACCACCTCCTCCTTTTCCTCCCCTTGCTTCTCTCCAGTAGTCTTTCTGTGTACTTCTTTGTACTGACTGTATCCTTCTGTATGCAAGTTAAAATCTCAAGCAGAAAAATTATTCTTTTTTTGTATGGATTTGCTCTCTGCTAGTGAGTCGAGTTGGTTTATGGTGGGATGAACATGATGAGCTTCAGAGCCAGCATAGTAATGTCAATCAAGCAGCTGGAAGGAGGAGAAGAGAAGAAAATAAGAAAGTTGAGTTGGGAGGGAAGAGGATCTATTGATTTGTTTTATCCTGTTGTATAGAATTGTGAACGGAGAGAGATACTTCATAATACGACTAAGTATTGCTTTATGAGTTTTTCCTAAAATGGTGTTTTCCTGTTCCTCGTATTTTCAGCTGTCTCTTCTCCCTCTCTTGTTCTGATATTGATGTAAATCCACAGAAAGTCAGTTCAGGGAACAAGAGACGCTAAAGAATGAAAACCAACAGCACAAATAGCTGCTAGCCTCCTTTAGCTGACCCTGTACCTATATGGGCAGAAACGTGCTGGAGAGGAGGGAGGAGCAGCACTGCCTCTTTGTGTGGTGTGTGGTCTCAGGCTGTTTCTCTTGGATTTTTTTCCTAAACTATTTTCCAAAATAGTTACTGTCACTAGATTAAACTGACTTCCTCAAGACCCTTCTTGATGAAAAGGCATTGAAATGGGGTGATACATATGTCTCAAACAGAAGAGATTATCTTTAGAGTCATCTTGTTGATGGTTAATTTATGTGAGCTTCACTGATACCCTTGAATGTATTTCTAAGGATTTACATTGTCATTCCTTTCATGAATCTTGTTCATCTGACATGCGTTGTGTAGTCCTGCACCTTCTCTTGGAAGTATCCCTTAAAAGCTGTATATTGGGTTCCTGAGTAGTTTATTGCTAGCTTTAAAATAATTTGTTTTTAAATGAAATCGTGGTTTGTTGAGGCTATTCATTTTCAAATCTATTGTTTGTAATTATGATCTTTTTTTTAATTCTTTTGTCCTGTGTAAACATCCAATGGTGTATTCAGATTTGTGATTTCATTTCAGTATTTCTAAAAGGGAACGTGATGGGAATACAGTATTGTGGGCATTATCTTGCATAGGTATTTGAGAACACTTTTCTACCTACAGACATCCTAATTATCCTTCAGATATCCAAAGTAGAAGTTGAACAGACAGTGACAGGGATTCCCTAAATACAGATGTTTATTTAGCAATATTCCTGTGTGGAATATGCAGTTGTTTTCTCTTTTTAGTTAGTTTTCATCTAAAAAGTAATTTTATCAAATGTTAAATGGATGCAATGATTACCTAATACTAATGTTTCAGAAAAGAGAGAGTGGTGTAAAGAGAGGAAAGAAACATCAATATTTAATTTAACTTTTTTTGACTTAGCTTACTTTCATTTTTCCTCTTTAACTCATAATATTCTTTATACCAGATTTGCTCCTGTCTGAAGGAAAATTTTGAAATTTTAGTTTGCATGAAATCAGTGTTGTGAGAATAAAGTTCTGAAATACATTAAATGCTGCTGGTGACAAAACAAAATAATAAATGATCATCTTGGTGTAATTGGAATTCATGACATACCTTTTTGTCTTCTGATTAGCTTCATTAGGTTCTTATATTGTTGGAGCAATACCAATTTAAACAGATACTTAGGACCTATTTTATGATTTCCTTTGTGGGCAAGCTAGATATAAGATTTTGGCTAAATGCATGTTCAGAGTTTGACTTTGAGCCCTAAAAAGGTTTTTAGTGGGTTTGCAAGGTCTTTAGTGGGTCTGTTGTCTTTGTCATGGATATCCCGAGCTTTAAAACTTACTTTCAATGGTCAGCATTTGTGTGATGCTCCTCTTCTGAGATACACATCATGCTTGGCTCAGCCTCATTCTGCCATGACCGTTTCCATCATCACAAGTACTTGATCTGTTTCACGTTTTATGGAATCGATAAATCTCATCCCTAAAGAGTCCAGCAGCCCTTTGATTCCTGACCTGACATTTGCTAATGCTATTCCTGATGACCTGCCAGTACGGATCTTCAGAACTGCAGCCTGTGTTTGACAACACTCATAATATGAATCAATATTTAGCATTCAGTAAGTGAGCCAGGGAGTCATTTTATTGCTGCAAAAGGCTCCATTGCCCCTGGGCAGCTGTCAGAAATGGGTAGTTATTAATAGCCTTCTCTTTGCACTTAGCATAGTCAGTAGGGGTCAGCCATGAAATGATTTAATCAGTTTATGATATCTGTGACAAAGAGTGCTTAAAATGTAATCACAAAATTTAAGGAGATGTGTCCCTGGGCTGTTGTAATGTTTTCCTCATTTAATTTTCTGTGAAGATGATACGGTACACTAGAAGGCTGACAAAGTAAAAGATCCATGCTGAAGTCTCGGTTTTTCTTTTTTTTCTCACTCCCTGCTTGTTTAGGAGGGGTGTTTTGGGGGAGGTAAATGCAGTGATATAAAAGGAAATTATATTAAAAATTTGCTGTCTTGAGACCCCTTTCACTTGACCATGGTTAAGTGAGAACACTGTTTGGAGAAAGGAGGAACTGTTCAAAATCTTCTAATCTTTTAGAAACCTTGAAAATGTAAATGTGTTAAATAGAACCTGTCTTTAGGGAGCTTACTTTCATGTGACTGCTGTTAAGAGGAGAATTAACGTCAGGTCTTGCTGAACTTAACAGTGGTGTAACATTTGCATTTTCATGATGGTGGGTGATGTGGTCTAGAAATGTGTGAAGTACAAACTTGCAATGAGAATTTCCCTTTTTACTTTTGCCTACGGGTATTATGAACCATTAATTGAAAAATTCACTTTGTTTACCTCAATTTTCCTCTGTGTCCATCTTCAGAATTTTGAGGTATGCCAGACTGTCAGAATTCACATCATTATCCTTTCCTTTTCTGAATGCTACTTCTCCAATACTACTTCCCTCTCAGTCTTTGCGATTCCTCAAGTGTTCTTTTTTCTTCTATTGTGGTTGTTTACTACGATATAATACTAAGTCTTTAACCTTGGAAGTAATTTTATGAACCGCTTTTGTAATATAGTTCCAAGGTGTGCAATGATTCTATCAGTAATGTCAAATGGAAAAAAAGGTGCTTAATGAGCAGATTTGTCCTGTGAGATCTTAAAGCATGATTGCAGAGTGCCTTATGTCCAAGTAGATTTTGTGTATTCTGCTTGTGTACAGTATCTGCTTCTGTATGGTAGAATACTGTCTTTTTACAGTGTATTTCTAAAAGTTACTTTGAATATTGGATGCAAATTTGCTACTGTCAGCAGTCATCATCAAGATCGAGGGTTTTTGTTTTTTGTTGTGGATGGATTTGGTTAAAAAATGAATTCAAAATCAGTACACTGCAGAAAAGCATTTGTAGTCATAGAATATCCCAAGTTGGAAGGGAACCACAAGGATCATGGAACCTAACCCCTGGCTCCACACAGTGCTACCCAGAATTCAAACCCTGTGTATGACAGCTCTGTCCAAATGCTCCTTGAGCTCTGCCGAGCTGGAGCTGTGACCACTGCCCTGGGCAACCTGTTCCATGCCCATTCCCCTCTGGTGATGAACATTTTCCTAACTCCCCCCACCCACCTGACCCTCCCCTGGACACAGCTTCATTCCATTCCATTGGATCCTGTTACTGTCACCAGAGAGCAGAGATCAACAGTGCCCCTCTGCTCCCTGTGAGGAGCTGTAGGCCATCATGAGGCCTCCCCTCAGCCTCCTCTGTAGTTAGAGTTCATTTCTTACATAGTCATGGCCTTTTCAGTATTACAGCTTTAATAATAGGATTTTACTTGTCTGGTTAACAGAGAAAACAGGAAGGCTTTCTGTTCTGACTGTGAGTGTCATTAGCTATTATCACAATGTTGTCATAGAAAATTTTTAGTTCCAAGTTTATTTTGAGCAGATGGAACAGATATATCCTGTCAACCCTGAAATATTTATGTATTTTTTAAAAAGCTAGTTACGTTTGAGGATGAACTCAATTACAAACAGAATTGATGATCGTGGAACATGCATCTGGCTTTTATGATGATGTTTTCCCATCAATTTCAGGAGTTGTGTCTGAATAGGAATCAAGTGAAAACAAAGTAAGAAAATGTTAATGAGGATAATATCCTGTTTGCAGGAGGTAGCCTTTTTTTTTTTTTTTTTTGCATTGTTTACGTTATTTTCCTGCAGTCTGTCATTTGTTTTTTTGCAGTTTTCTTACTTTTATTTACCTCTTGACAGACTTCACTCCAAAGTTCTTCAAGATAATTGATGCTATCATTACTTATCGAGTTCTCATAGCTTTAAGAGCTTATTCTGTAGCTTCACCTTGTTTTAATATGTTTCCAAAATTTCAACAAGAATGCAAATTTTGAAAGCGTAGTGAAAAGAAAATCAACTAGTCACGTTAAACTCACACTAAGGATATACAGATATCGCAAGTAAGTGATAACTCTCTGTGCACCCTTCCCATCATTACAAACATAATGCTAAAGAACAGTGTGCTCTTTGAAGTTCTTGTGGTTTGGACTAATAATTCTTTTGAAATCTTTTGCTTAGAAAATAACTGAAGTATACTCTGACTTTATGTAAATTTAGAGTAATTTGGCACTTGCTACTCATGCAGCTAAACCAGAAATCTAGCTTAATGTGAAAGTGTCTTTCTGGTAATTTTTGTGGAAGTAAAACATTCTGAAACCTTACACTATGTGAAAGCAGTGGAGAAAGTGCTAGAAAAGGTGGAAAAGCTCACTTGAAAGATATGCTGAAAACAATCTGTAAGGGCTAGGTGCTCTTTGATTCTGAGAGTCCTGATGAAGTTAAGTCATAGAGGTTATCCCATTACTTATAATGAGTAACTTAAAGGGTGGCAGTGCTGTTCATAGTGAAGAGTAAGGAAGATTGTATGTGTTTGGGGAAGAAGACCCATGGCTTTGACCATGTAGGATTGCAGCCATAGCAAAATACTTGTATAGCTGGCTAAAAATGGATTTTGTAAGGGCCGTGATATATATGTTTTTTCCCACTCAAGGAAGAAGCATCTGGAAATTTAGTTGGAAAAAGGGGAGCACGTGGACAAATAGATTGTGAAGTAGCTACATAGCTACTGATACCTAAGTTAACATCGCTGAATGTTGCTGCCTGAATTCTAAGCACATAGATGGAAACTGAGGGGCTGAGATGGAGTACTCTTCAGATTCATAGAATCTTAGAATGGCCTGGTTTGAAAAGAATTTCAAAAGATTGTCTAGTTTCAAACCCCTGCCATGGGCAAGGTCGCCAACCCACTAGACCATGCTATGCAGAGCCACATCCAGCCTTGCCTTGAATTGTCTTAAATTTCCTCCAAAAGTTAGAAGAACATTAAGATGACAGAATAATTAAATAAGTAAAAAAAGGATTAATAGCTAATTCACAAAAGCCAGCAGGGAAAAGATGCTTAAGAGATTGTGGACTATGGTATTGAGTATGATTTGCAAGTTAAAGAGGATGAGAAGAAACTGTTGAGCTTAAGGATTGGCAGGAGTGTTGCTAGAAAACAGTGAGAATCACATCAGTGTTGGGAGGAGGGAAAGAAGAACCCAGTCAATAACTTTTCCTAATATGTTGCTGATCTTAGATGTGGAATAAAGAGAAGAAGTGAGCAGTCATGTATAAGGCAAGTGGGGCCAAGTGTTGAATTCTTACAGAACATACAAGATAGTGTAGAATACAAAAATCATACATTTTCAACAACATTTAAACCCTCTTTTGTCTTTATCTGTAAAGGTTTTACGGTTTCATCTTACTATTTGGAGCAGATTTCTTTGAAGAAATAAATAATTATGGTTTTTAATTTAATGTAACATAACAACTATTCTCAGAGCAGCTAAGTCCATGTGAGACCTATCAAGAAATCTTTGTAAGGAGGGAGAGCCTTTGTGTGTGATAATTTACATGGAGAAAAAAAACGTCAGCTATATGCTGAAACTGTGAAATTTGTATCATACTGAAGTCTCTGAGAATTCTGACATCTTCAGTAGGAGGCAGACATGATATTCAAGTGCCCGCAATTCACTAGTGGAGCAGTTGACACCTGACATGCAGTTGACTGAGTGACCTAGCAGGTTATATGGTTAGGTAGAAGACAAAATCCTTATTTAAAGCTTTCTCTAGTAACTGGAATGGCTGTGACATGAGGCTAAACCACAGATAACTGGCTTCTCAAAATTACATCCAGAAATCTAACCTTCTAGAAAGGTCTGCATTGTATACAGTATTACCCATTAACTTCAAGATATGTCTTTCTTTTGTTCAGAGTATTGTGCCATTAGATTTTTTTTAAGTGAGAAATACAAGATTGGAATTGTATCACATCTTCCAACATCTTGCTACACAGATGAATGACAAGATGGGTTGAACTTACGTCTTTGTCTTTTTTTATTTTTTTCATATTTCTTTCTGGATTGAGATGGTGCAGTGCTATACAGAATGCCTGTCTGAATGCTACCCTGCAGTTACAGGATGAAATAGAACTGCTAATACAAGTATGAGAAATTAGAGGTAGAAAAAACTTATTACTTCATCAGCTTCATCCACCTGACAACACATCAGAATTCTGAATTGTTGAATAAGGAGGTTATTCTGAAAGGCTTAGGTATGATGTAATACATTACATTAAAGTGAATGAACAAGGGATTTTTTTTAGCTTAAAAGGATAGGAGCCCTACATCTAACTTTAAACTGATACAGGAGTAGCCAACATCAGCTGTATGAGACTCTCTTAGTATTTCGTAATCTTTCTCCTATGTTTATTATTTATGTTAGAAATACTTCAATAAATCCATTTTAGAGATCTCCAACATTACTAAATGGGATTGCTTCTGTACTGTGAAGTATTTCTAAGCTAACATCCAGGCCACTAGCTTTGTAAGCTTAGGCTTGCTCCATGCATAATTAAACCTTAAATGACCTCAAATATATTAGTGTTTAGAAAGGTTCATATTCATGATAGCATAAGATTTCCTGCTTTGCAACTGTGTCTTCTTATGTGCAAAACTGTGCAAAACTTAACAGCCATTAAAGAACAAATTTTGGGAAGAGTACTTAAGGTTCATTTGATTTCTGGACCTATGAATTGACTGTGCTAGAATTAGTAACTCATCGTGGGCTGCAGCTCTCCCTGATTGTTTTGTACTTCAGCTTTTACTCTAGTCCACACAGAATAACAGCATCTGTGAAGGGATGTATTGCAAGGTGTGACCCGCACTCCGTGAAGAGCCAAAACTACTTTGCTTCAGTTAATTTTCTTAGATTGGTGAAATCATACAGTGATTCTTGTAGATACTGACCTGAAATCAGAATGGGACTAATTTTAGTAGTTTTAAAGAAAAAGTGATGAAAAAGACTTCGAGAGCTCTAACAGCTTTTTCTTTTTCGTGTTTGTGATGCTTTTCAGGTAGTAAGTTCAAGCTTCATTTTAACATAAATCCAAACATCAGGTTTTCATTGTTGTTAGTTACTAAAGGCTGTTTATTCCATTTTTGGGGAGTGGAAAGAAAATCATTGCTGTCACCATAATATGAATGATCAAAGAAGAGTAATTGTAACATTTCTTTTAGGAATCCTGCCCTCAGTAAGCCCATAGGATTTGTTTACCCTCTCTTACCAACCAGCATTGGTACCCATATGTTGAGATGGCAGCATGCCTCCCTCACTAGGTAGTATGCCAGTTTCAATAGGATATAGATGCCAAACAATGTTTAAATAAGGAACTAGCATAATGCTGAAAATACCATCTGTTCTGTAAAATTTCCCTTATTTTGTGACAGGATTGCCACACTGAACTTTCATGTGTTACTCTCAAATAATGAAATTTGAATACCTGAAAAGCTGAAATGTCTGAGCATCCATGATACCTACAGTTTTATCATGAAATGAGAAAGCTTTATATTGTGTGTTCAGAAGCCTTTTCTGGATCATCAAAATGCATTAGTGTATGCAGAATTATGATGTGATGCATAGAAAACGGTGGCCAGAAAATATGTTAATTAGCCTTCAGAATAAGTATTAACTACTATTATGCCTGTTCTCATGAGCAGGTCCACAGAGGCCATTATGCTGAAAACTTCTATAATGATTCCTTTAGTAAGTTTCATACATGTTAGTAACAAGGTCTTTTCTCTCTGAATTCCTTGCTAATGGTTTGCATTAATCTGATGTTTGTCAAAAGGCTATGATTCAATTCCAGTGTATGCTACTGATTAGAAATCATCCCGATTGATCAGCCAGCTGATTTGAAATCTCCATTTCTCACTCCTCTATTAGATTCTCTGTGTACTAAGTCTCCAACCACTTCTGTTTATTTGGCCATATTCATGAGCATTTCTTTTCAATGTCATGGCTCCATGTGGTGATATCTGAAAAAATACAAGATTTGCAGCGAGCAAGCGTCTGTGTGTATATATGTATAAAGATATACATGAACACAGCAATATGGCATATTTTAGAAAATACTGACTTTTGTGAATGGTGGCAGCTGTCTGTATTAAAACAGATTGAATGTGATAGATGTTAAACTGAAAATAGCTGCTCTGACAAGTGCATATTTCTTCTAAAGAGCATTGTGTCAAAGAACATTTCTTGTAACTTTCTTGGGTGTGAGAGACTTTGATCATCTTTGTTTCAATGAGGGTAGAAAGATACGTGGTATATAATTTTGCATGAGATTATCTTTTTGTCCAGGAAAAAACATTAAAAAATCACATATCCGAGGGACTGTTATGTTAATATTATTGTTCACTTTAATGAAAATACAATCCAACACACTTTTATACAGACTTACTTTTGGAAATACTAAAGCGTTGTATTTCAGGTTGTTAAAAAATTACTAAATCTAAGAAAATCTGCGTAAATAATTTGTAAGCAAATTGAGTGTACTTCAACATATCCTTTCTGTTCCACCAAAGCCATTTTTCACATCTCTATCTTCAGTTCATTATTACATTGTTTATTCCTTTCTGCCCTAATATTTAGTAATTTCTATCGCTAGGTTTTCATGCAAGCATGGAAGTTATTACATGTGACTGCATGTACATGTTGTGTATATTTCACACTTAGTAATATTTGTGACAAACCAACACAGATTGGTTAGGAAAGATGGCATGACATTTTTTTGTTTGTTTTTGTTCACCCATTTAGACTCAGTTTGTATGGCAAGTGAACTAAAAAAATCTTTTGAGGCCTTTAATATTTCACTAAAAATATATTTCTTGTTTCACTGTGTAAATTTTTGTCTTGTATAACTTTGTCTTCTTCATTCTATCATTATTCATAACTTTAAGTTTGTCTTTTTTTCATTCTGCATCTAGAGCTGAGCCTTTTCCAAAGAGCAGTGGAGATAAAGTCACCTCTTCTCTGCTAAGTTTGATGGGGGAGTTGGGACCTTTACACACTCTGCAAATATTGTGTGGTAGTTGTGGTTAGCTGTAGATATTGATATCCAACATGTGAGGGCTTTGTTCCACAATATGGTTATTACACATGTATTCTTATTTTATTTTTTTTATTAAAAGCTGTATTTATGTTTTTAATATGCATTTACATAGGTCATTCTGAAAATAATGCCTCCTATTTAGTTCCATGGAAATTATAGCAAACACAAAGAGCACAGTAACACTACTTGATAGAGCAAATTCTCAGCTACGAAACTCTAGGTTTCCACATAGTTGCTACCATTAGCTATGTGTTTTCGTCAGCAATGAACAAGAGCCTTATGCCATGTTCATAGAAACCTACACCAGTGGAGGTGACCCATCATTTCTGAGTTGCTATGTTAATGCTGTAGTTAGGAGAATGTCTCTCATGCAATCCAACTTGCACTGTGCAAATATCCACTGTTTAGTCTCCATGTGCACTCAGTAAGCTGGTGAATGTCAGTGGTTGCAATTTTTATCTGTGTGGAGGAATTCATTGGCACACCTTTGCTTCATACACACTTCCATGTCAGATTCCACTTTATGAGAGTGCCCCTCTGCTACCGTTTCTCACACAATAGCAAAATGTATTGCAGTATTTGTGGAAAGGTTGCCTCTACTGCCACACCACCCTCCACTTCTGGTGTTGTGAGCTAACATAACAGAATAGAAGGCATTACTTTCAGAGCAGCCCTTGTGTATATACAGAATTAAGTATATGCACATACATTTTGTACATGTGTGTACATGCAGATTTGTATATTAAAAACATAAAAGAATGAAAGGAAACATGACTCTGTGACCTTCAGAGCAGAATATAAATGTTCCCTGCCATAACTTTTGTTCTGGAGAAGGCATGATCCTTCTTGAGAGCAGTAAAGGTGTGTTTATAGTGAAAATATTTTAATCAGAATTGCATAGTTTAGTACGGGTTAGATGAATTGGGTTTTTGTGGTAGAATCGTGGTGTCACAGAATAGCTGAGGTTGAAAGGGACCATCCTGCTTGTCCAAGCAGGTTTACCTGCATCTGATTGCCCATGACCATGTCCAGATAGCTAGAATAATTTTTCATAAATTCATGTTATGTTAGTATTAAGTAAATCTGAACTGAAGTCTGAATTGGGTTAGTTATTCACTAGGTTTTTATAGAGTTATTTTTATCAAAACTTGTTTTCTGGAAATTAAGTATAGTACATTGTGATGGTCTGCTGACCATCCAGAAAACTAACTTCCAGAAAACTATGGACCTACCCAACCTCTCACTGCCTTCTGAGTGAGCAAAAGACCAATAGAGAGAAATTGATGGGTCAAGATTAAGATGGTGTAATAAATGAAGGAAAGAAGGAGAAAAGAAAAAAAAAATCCCAAGCAGCTGATTCAAAGACTCTCACCACATCTCACAAGCAGATGGACAAGCAGATGTCCAGCTAGCCACAGAGGAATGACTACCTTGGAAAAATCAAATCCTGGGTTTTTACTCCTGAGTAAGTTACTGATATGTAGTATCTCTCTGGTCAGTTTGTGTCAGCTATCCTGGCTGTACTGTCTCCTAGGTGTTGCCCACTGCCAGGCTACTCACGATGGGCTGCATGCAGAAGGATGCATGCAGAGTGAGAAATAAAGAAACCTTAATGCTGTGCAAGCACTATTCAGTAGTAGCTTAAAACATTGATGTGTTATCAATACTGTTTCAGTCACAAATCTGTAACACGGTACCATATGGGCTACTATAAATAGAATTAACTTCTTCCCTACATATGTAGCTTGGGTTCAAAACTTTTGCCTGAATTAGAATTTAAATAAAGATTAAATTTATAATTCTCTGTTGCAGTAATTCTGGATAGCAGATTTCCCTAGTTAGTCTTCACAGATAACAGTGGAGGAAGACATAGAAGCTCATATTAATTCATGCTCTTGTATGATGCTGTTGAAATTGTTTTTTCATTTGTGCATTGTGTTGATGTGATCTTCAGATAGTGATCTGCTCAAGTTCTAGTTTCGAGTTCTTAGTTCATTTTTTTGATCACTCCTTTAGCAGGGCTTCTCAGCAAATATAAAACAAATACTTGCCGAAAAATCTTTTTTTGTGTATTGTATTGTTTGTGTTGTATTGTGTATATCCCACATACAACTATTTATACTAGCAAGAAATGAAGAAAAAATGTTCCTTGTGGACATAAATATAATCTCATAGCTGCTGTCTTACTGTTCTGATACAGTGAATGAGTTAGTTTTCTGAAGAAGAGTTTCAATGATGAACTCTGTGATTTTGTAGAAATCCATACTGTAACTTGTTGGCATTACAAATAAATACTAGGAATATTTATGTTCCATATTTATAAATATAAAATTAAATGACTGAATTGGCTTGATGCATTTTTTTTAATGAAGAATTAAGGTTGTGTGATCATTGCGGAAAACAATCTACTCTTTACATTTTTTAATCCCTGGGAAGCTAGCATTTGCATATGTGTATTTTCTTACACATATATTGAATGAAGGCCATTACATTAAGCTTCATTTTCTGCATTTTGGCAACACCTACAGTAAAAATATGACTTCCATAAGGGCATTTACATAAATACAAGGGAGGCTACTCAGTAAAATCTGGTAAATATTGGTCATCTCACGTTCTGCAGCCCACTGAAGTTAATAGAGAGGAACTGAAAAGTTGAAAGAAGAAAGCATAAGAATTTTAAAAATTAATTAAATTAGTCTTTTTTATTAAATTCATTAAATGCCCTAATTCACAACTCACTGATTTTCTATGTGTAAGGAAAAGTTTCTTTTTTTTATTAGGTCACTGTTTATCTGAGGATTTCAGTATTTTTGGGATTAATCCAATATGAAGTATTAATTCAGATTGATTTTGCTGTAAAATCAAAACCACAGAGATGCCTTGTGGTAATTTTTTTTTTATAACTGGATTACTCCCATATCAGATATTTGGTAGAAGTCGATGTCTTTAGAAACAAGTATCCGCCTTATAAGTAATACTTTTTTCCCCCAATGTAATGAGGCCCATTTAAATAAATACCTGATATGAAAATAATCCCTTTAAAACTGATCAAATGAACTCTATACCAGTCTAACAGAATACTGTATGATCTTGACTGAGAAATACTTGATCAATGAATAATCCAGTTAAATGAATAAAATTTTTATGTTAGAGAAGTAAATTACAATCATGTTTAGAAGTTCCAGAATAAATCTTCTGAGCTGATAATTTATGACAAAGTATGATGAAAATTGCTTTAATCTGATAACAGTAAGCCTTTTATAGGAATAGATTCTATGTTTGTTGGTTGCTTTTTTTTTTTTTTTTAAATCTAAAATACATTTAAAGGATTTATCTCTGTCATGTAGTAAGGGAAGCATTCATAATAAATAAGTGGACATTCTTGTACAGTAGTAAAGCACTAATATTTTAAAAAATTGTGTTGTATAATTTCCATGTCATTGTTTTTAAAACTTCTAACATCTTTTTGATCCTGTTCGTTGGTTAAAGAACATTACAGATCTTTTGTCTCTAGGGATTTAATTTAGTTGTTTTTCTTCTCCAAACTAAAAGTGAGGTACTCATTTAAAACAATTGCATTCATATGAAAGTGTCCATGAAAAATCTAAAAACTCATTACTTCTGCAAATAGATTAAGTAGATAAAACCGTAATAAGCCAGTAAAAGAAGAAATTGTGTCAGGAATGGTATTTGACTTCAGGTAACTTTGCAGCAATAGTCCTGCTGGCCTGAGCTGTGTCGTTCACTAACAGAATCTTCATCCCATGACAGTTATTAAAAAAATGGCATAAAACTCACACAAACAAATGAAATAAGTGCTAGTGCAGTAGTCAGGTTATGTTTGATACTGATAGGCGAAAGCGTATGAGGAAGTTTTGGGTACCTTTGGACTATCTGATTTTCTTTGTTGGGTAGCAATTAGATTATCAGCCTCTAGAAATCTAGAGCTAGCAAGTGTCCACGTGACTGCAGGCTTGACAACAAAGCAGGTTAGATCTTTAGTTTTATCTTCCTTTTGTTATTTTACTGCATTGGAATGACCATGCTGTCCTTTCCTGAAGACCAGTTTTAAGATTTAAAATCACTGGTTTCCTTTACATATGTAAAGATACTTAAGAGATAAAATCTGAATGAGTGGGAAAGTGGATTTGCATAATGACATGGAACTGCCATTTGATTTACTTTTAAAGGTTTCTTCATTAACAAGGCTTTTCAAAGCAGAAGAAAGGGACAGAAAAAAATTGGTTTTATGTGCAGAGAAGTGATCAAAATATATATTCTGTACAATCTATAGTTAGGAGTATTGAAATCCCACATTTAATATACCATTCATTTTTTCCTCTACTGAAGAGCTTTTTTCTTTATTTTTTGAAAAAGCTTTCTGATTTATATTTTAAAAAACTAATAAAAAATTACTTTCCAGAATACTTGCAGTATAGCTTACACCCTTTCTGTGTGAGTGTTGCAATAATACAAAAAATCTAAGCACAAAATGTCTGTGAGGTTAACTTTTTAAAGGTGATTATTTGGTTTCTGAAGATGAAGTACTATAGACTTTCAGTCTGCAAGTCATCACAGTTAAATGAAAATTAGGCAAAAGGCAGACTTCCTGCCATCTGTTTACAGGGCTGGAAAAGGACATTTCTGCACCCTTGACTGGAAATGGCTGTCTTTTTGGCTGTAGGAAACGTCCTTTCACTCTTTGATCATTTATGGACTTGAATTTCTCTCAATTCTTAGTTTTTGTCTCATCTTTTCTTCAATTTTGCCCATTTGGTGTCTTCCAATTCATGATGTAAAGATTATAAAATACAGTTTCCTCTTACTTTATAACTTCCTATGGATACAATATGCAACTATGTATATATTTTATTACAGAATCACAGAATTGTAGGGGTTGGAAATCATTGAGTCCAACCCCCCTGCCAAAGCAGCTCCCTAGCCCAGGTTGCACAGGTAGGCGTCCAGACGGGTCTTGAACGTCTCCAGAGAAGGAGACTCCACCACCTCTTTGTGCAGCCTGTGCCAGTGCTCTGTTACCCTCACTGAGAAGTTACCACACACATTTGTGCGGAACTTCCTATGCATCAGTTTGTGGCCGTTTCCCCTTGTCCTGTCACCACACACTGCTGGGAAGAGTCTGGCCTCTCCCTTTGCCTCCTGCATCTTAGATATTACGTGTGCACCCATCTTAATTTTTGTATGTGTAATATGAGAAAAAGGTGTGGAGCTGGTCTACATCTTTTTTTCCTCTTCTTTCTGGTACTAAATCAGAGTTCATTGTGGACTTTGCTGATATCCTCTGTGTGTGGCAGGTCCTTTTTTAAGGAAATGATAAGACTGTTATAGTTCAGTTTAACCTAACTAGAAACGTAATAGGAGGTTGACTGGGTATTTCTGGGTTTGAGATACATTGATTTGTTAAACTTCTCAGTTTTCCCTCTTAATGTGGTGAACTTCACTGTATTTTCTGAATTACGGGCTTTCTACTTAGAGACAGGAAGGTAGATTTCTTACCAGAGTATCATTATTACAAATCAATTATGGGTTCCAGACAAGTTCTGCAGAATCTTTTCAAGTCAGGGATAACGTGGCACTGATTACAAGAAACCAGGATGGCTTAGTACTATTTATCGCATGGTTTTGAGGAAAGACAAGTAAATTAATTTTGATTGTGCTTAGGAATAAGAAGAAAATATTTTTATTCATTTCCAGAACTATTTGAACAAAATTTGTAATAATCTCTAATCATCCCTTTCAGATTCGCAATTTAAACCTAGTACCAAATAGAATCATAGATTCATTTGAGCTGGAATGGACCTTTAAAGGCCATCTAGTCCAACTTTCCTACCCTGAACAGCAACATCGGCAGCTACATCAGGAGCACTGTACAACCTGGCTTTGAAAGTCTCCAGGGAAGGGGGCAACCACAGCTTCTCTAGGCAACCTGTTCCAGTACTTCACAACCCTTATCATTACAAAAAAACAAACTCTTTTCTTAAATCCAGTCTGAGTCTTCTGTCTTTTAGTCTGAAGCCAGTTCTACTTGTTCTATTGCAGCAGATCAGCATCAATGCCATATAACAAGTATTTGTTACTTTGCTTTCCTGTGGTCTTGATACATGATCATCTGTTTTATTTTAAATGATAATTTCTGTGGTGTAAGAGATGTTATAGCAAGGTCTTTAAGAAAATGCAAGTTTAATACCCTGGGAGTAATGTGATTATTTAGGGAAATAGATGTACTCACAAATCTGGTAACTAAAACTGGAATTTCATAGAGAGCCTGAAGAAGTATTACTAATTAATATCTTCGACTTCTGAAAAACTTGGCTTAAGTAATTTAGCCTACTCATGTGGAATATTATTATTGGTTTTCTTCTTTCATTTGCTATTAACAATGCAGCAGTTAGAAGATTATATGTTATACATGTTGTCAAAAGTTTATCACATCAGATATAAACTTGAACCATTGTTATAATTAAGAAGTACAGATGAAAGTGTTTTAATGATGGTAGTCATTTAGCAAGAAAATCAGAGGCTGTTCATTTAAGTCTGCTGAAACTATTTTCTTTTAATCTTTATATGCACAAGTATTTCTGACTTCACCTGAGGACATAAAATGAATATGTAGACATTGGGGCTACTGCCCTTTAGTTTTCTGAGTTTATTCAGCAAAGTCTTTGTTATTGTTTATGCTAGAGGTGGAGAAAAATGCTCTAACTGGTTATGTTGTGAGAGGTGACCAAAAAGATCACAGAATCATAGTTTTCAGTGCTGAAAGGGATCTAAAGAGATCATGTCAGGATGATCCAAAGCAGAATTAGTTCCATGTGAACTAACACTGCCAGTTTTCCTAGACTATTCTTGAAGTAGTACATTGATGGAGATTTTTGGGCTAACATATTCCAGTCCTTCACTATCTTCATCACTAGATGTGTTTTCCTGATATCCAGCTAGCTCTGCCTTGCACCACTGGTTTAAGACCACGTGTTGTCTTATTCCGAGTGTACAAACGTGGACAGATTTGGCAGGATTTGCTATGATATTTCTATGTATGTGCGTATCATAATCCCCACCTTGAATTATTTCTCTGGAAAATGCATACCAGTTCAGTCAGTTATTCCTCACAGGTCTCGTGAAAACCTCAATTCTTCCCAGTCTAGATCAGGAATAAGGAGATTGAGATTGAGTATGTCAGTAATTTTGTCATAAATATATTTTTTAATTATTGTTATTATTATTATTATTATTATTATTATTATTTTTAAGTAGTTTCATAGATAGGCAATGGAAGCCCTAGAAAAATGAACCTGAATTTTAAATGATTCTGTGCATATATGGAATTTCTTCAAATGCCATGGACTGATAATGTAAGCTAACACAGTGAAACAGTCCAATGAGTCTCTGAAAACTTTTTCCACCTACATTGTGAAAATAAATAGGAAAAGAGTTGTCGTTCTTATAGATATTAATACAGTTAATTCAGTTAATAATCTTTTTAAAGAAAGTGTAGAAGTCCTTATCTTGTATGTTTTCACCCTTTAATCCATTGCTTTCTTATCTCTGAATGGATTGTAATGGTCCACACAATTGATTCTACTTGAAGAAAAAGATGTTCATAGTGTTGACAGTTATTAGGAGTGACGCCATGTGAAGAAAATCAGTGCATATCCATTTGCAACTTTTAAAATAGTTTTTAATACTACAGTTCAAGTTGTTTTCCTAGAATAATGAATTATTATTGACTTCATAAAAACTAGTAATTAAAGTATGTATTACATACTCTCATCTAGTTGTGAGACTACTGAGTTTGAAAATAAATGATGGGGATGCTTATATCATGGAAGATCAAGAGATACAACCAGAAAGAATCCTGTGTTAATGATAGTGGCAGAGAAGACAAATCTGTTTCTTCAAATCAAATCAGATTGAGAAAGTGATGCATAAAAGCATGTTTGTAGTAGGACAGAAGGAATAACAGTACTGATCAACTATTGAAAAGGACAAAGTATAATGACTCTTGGTTCTTTGGTATCAGAAATTGCTGACACTTTTTTGTCACCAGCTGTGTTGGATAATTTAGAAGGCTTGAGACAGTTTTTAAACTTCTTTTCTTTTACAGAAATGGAATTAAATTTGGTATTATAACCGAGGTGGTTCTGGAAATGAAATTGCACTGAAGGCAGTAGTGTTAAGAGAGGCCTTACTTTTTCAATGTGATATGTCTCTGCTTGCTTTCTTTTAACTGCTTTCTTTTTTTTCTTCTTTCTTCTTTTTCTTTTTTTTTCCTTCTACGGTATCAGCTACTATTTATACACTTAGAATTTCTGGCCAGATCAGTGTGGAAGACTGTGGTACCACATGTACAAAATAGTATAATAATGTTCAATTCTTTTTGGAACAAATTTGTTACACAGAATGTCAGATGAGTCATTTTGTTCATGTCAGGTATATGAAAGTAATGGAAAGATGCCAAAGTAAAAGCCCAGTAATCCATGCACTGGTGTAATGGAGCAAATGAAATGCAAAGCTCTTGTACAGGTCCAATTTCAGCACCAAATGCTTACCTGTCAGTCAGCAAAATTGTCCCTGAATAAAAATGAACCCATCTGAGAGGGAAAGGATTTTAATATACATGAAATTCTTTGAATCTCATGTGAGGTAGAAGATCTTCTGAGAAGGAAATGCTGAAAAGAAAATCTTAGTCCAAGCTAGTTCAAATCACATATGTATTGCTGTCTGTTAAAGATTTGGGTTTATCCTTACTGTTTGGTATCTCTATGTGGATGGACAGGTGATTTCCCTTAGGCTGTGGCAGATCTGACCAATCAGTGATTTAAAAGTTTCAGACAGGTAACTGAGAGACTTTTGGAGGCATCTGTGCTTTGCCTGTGAAAGACTCGATTAAAAGTTTAATTCATGAAATGCCAACATCATATATATCTTTGGAGATATCATAGTTAAGATTTGCACTGACAGAAATGTTTCTGAAGAGCAGTGTGGTTGACTGTGCACCTGTCTTTAACATGGCCATTGGGAGAACGTTTTGCTGCTGAGATATATTCTTGCAGGCTTGAACATAAAATATTAAATGTCATATTTATCTTCTGTAGCTTCAAAGTTGAGGCTGCCACAGCTCTACGTACTCTCTTTTCATGTAGCCGCAATTTTCTTAACATTTCAGTAGTGTATTCTGCATTTCTCTGTGTTGAGAGTGTGAGAGGCTAACTGGAGTCAGTGTAGCTATTGATGATCAGTCAGGACTAGTTCTCTTAAAAGTTAATGCGTTGAGAATGAACTAGCACTCTAGGAAATGTAAAAAAAAAAAGAAAAAAAAAAAGAAATTCTCAGTATTAAAAGTGATAATAAATCAAGCAAAGCTATTTATTTACGCTTTTGGGTTATGACTAGCTGAAGTGCAGATTAAAACCTCTGAACTGATTGATGCATGTGAAACAAAGAACACAGTGCTGAATTCATGTTAATCCTCTATTTTATGTGGGTGTGCCTTCTACTTCTGGGTGTAGAAATAATCATACTCGTATCAATCTATATTGTATGACTTTTGTAAGCTGTGAAAATAGTATTTTTCACTAAATTGTCACTTATTATTGTTCATTTGTGGCCACTAACATAGAAAAATGTTGCAGCTACAATGTCAGAAGAATAGGGACAATTTGATGTTTTCTTTTGATGCTGTTTGTTGATATCTAGACCACTGCAGCTTGATTGCCTAACATTAAACCTATAATAACAGTGCAATCATAGCAGTATCATCATGAATGTCGTTACAATAGAAACAACATTTACACGGCTTCAGAATGGTAATTATCAAACTTTTTGTCATGAAGCGCTTATTTGCTAGCATTGATCTGCCCCGGTCAGTTGTTAGCTCTTCTCATCTGAGGTGTATTGATTGTATAATCAGTAGATAGAGGCTGCGGGCAGATGAAATTCAGTGTTGTTGGGCAAATTATTGTCTGCTTGCCTGTTGACCTGGACCCTGCTGGTTGTACCTTAGACGGTGGTGGGATTATTACTCATTTCAGTGACCCTACTCTGACAGAGAACTCCATATTATTATAAAAGATAAATGGCATCCTTCTTTGCTGTGGATATGGTTGAATGCAGGTGTCAGTGTGTAGTGAAACCAAAAATCTAGTGCAGCAGTGTTCCCCAACTTTCCTTCTTTATTTTTTTTTCCTTTATATGTAAAAATATTACAGAATTGTTACACATTTTCAATATTTATCTACAGTTTTATAATGTGCAAGCACGGTATTTTACACTGGTAAATCGAGAATTCTACTTTTCAGATTATAAGATACTGATGGCAAGATAATTCCAACACAACTTTCGATTACTGTAATCTGGCAACACCACATTTAAAAACATTCTTTTAAAACCTGGGGCCCACTCAAGCACTCAGTAATCTTGCAAAGACTTCTCCTGTTTGCTTTATTTTATCTCTAATATTACTTCATTTCTTCATAGTTAGAATGTAGGTGAATGTGTGTGGAAGACAAACAAATTATGAGTCAATAGAACTGTATGAGGTATCAGTTTAGTAGAAGTAAATATTCTATATGGTATTCTTATTAGAACTTCTATAATAGGAAAGGTTATTAGCATACCTGGTATTTAAGAAGGAGATTTTGCATTACAGTTATTACCAGAGGGAAAGCCCTCCTGAATCAAATGGCTGAAGGTAAAGTAGAAACTGTGAATACTTTTACATCCCTCTGTAAAGCCAGCTGTGTTTGGCTAATGTATTCTGCTTTCTGGTGGTGACTGTACCATTGTATTGTAAAGGTTAGTCATTACCTGTACATTGTGTTTAAACCGCCTTCTCACAGCAAGTAATTGCATCTGGATGACCAGCAGTTTTACAGAATTAATTGCCCTGAATTCTGTTGGAGCCATGATAAGAATACTGTGAACTTACGCATCAATTTGCGACTTCAGAGTGCTGTAAAAACATTAGCTAATTATTGTATTGTTGAAAAACCTTCAGCACTGAGTACATGTTGCACAGCCTTAATTTAATTGCCAGAAACAATGGGTTTTACCTTTAAAAGAAATGCAAAAGATTTGGTGAAAGTGCAGTCTCTAGAGTAATTACCTATGAAAGTGAGCCTTTGCAAAGCAGTGTTATTTTTAAAGTAGATGAAAAAATGTCGTTGAAATGAAAATACAGGAAAAAGTGCCATTAAAGACTGTGAAACTCACACAACCTGCTCTGTTGTGTGAGTTTCACAGTCTTTAATGTAAATATCAAATAC
The DNA here is from genome assembly GCA_013399175.1 of Odontophorus gujanensis. Lineage (NCBI taxonomy): Eukaryota > Metazoa > Chordata > Aves > Galliformes > Odontophoridae > Odontophorus > Odontophorus gujanensis. The sequence goes on along the minus strand of VXAB01003247.1, from coordinate 213,900 downwards.
AGATATATTTCGGACTCCATAATTACGTTATGGAGTGAAGAAAACTAATATGGTTATCATCCATAATCTTTATATACTTTTTGAACGGCATTTTTGGTAAATATATCGTTCCTTCAAGAAAACAAAACCCTTGATTTATAATAATTATAACTGGTGATTATTTAGAATTATACAAGAAAAGAAGAATTCTTATCTGTTATCTAAGCAGACTAATTATAAGTGAGGATAGCAGTCATCTGACTATATTCATGCTTTATAGATATTGGTGACTAATATATACCTCTGTCGTATATACATCTAACTCTTCTCCCAAGGGGTCATTTTTCTATAATTGAAGGCACAGTTTTGATACGTTATAGCTCTGTCACATTGGCTCAGAGTTCTGTGAAAAGAATGTTTTGAGAGGGAACTTTGAGAAAATCTGTAAACTTGTGAGACATGAAAGATAAAATCAGAGGCAGGTTAGATTGCTGTGAGAAAGCAATTCAAAAGGAAATGAGGATGACCGTAGCGCTGAAGTTTCTGCCAGACTCAATGCTTGACTGTCCTGTAAGTCCTTGTTATCTATTGTATATATTAGCTAATACATAAATGGTTTCTGCTTTTAGTTGTGTATATCCTGCTTGCAGTCTTTTGCACATTCTAAAGATTTCCTGAACAAACCCAGAAAGGGCAATTTACAGGCATTCCATGTGCAAGACAAAGACAATGCTATTACACATTCAGTAGTGCCTGACCTTTTTCTAGATTGCATGGCAAATTTGACCACCATTTGCTGTGCTGGAAGGCAGTTGGCCAAACCTCTGATTCTTGGATTCTTACTGAATTTAGTCTTCAAATAGAGATCTGATCTGCATGGTTCTGTAAAGACTGCTTTTGAATAGGGCTGAACATTTCACTGGAATCTTCAGAGTCCAGAATAATAAGAGTTAGTTGTATTCAGTGCAAAAGCATAACAATTTTTCCATGGTTTTGGAAGGAGGTGAAAATATTTTCTCAGAAAACATTTTCCTAGAATTTGGAACATAGAAAAGTTAAAGAATTTTGTGGAATATTTTGGGGGCCTCTATAACTCAGACTTATCTGAATCACATTGATTTTGATGTGTTGTTATCTCACTGTTCCTAAAATTACAAATCCAGTTTTTCTTGTGGAAAGATCTTATTTGCAGATCTGGAAGAAAAACTCTGGTATGATTCGGAGTAATTATTCTTCAAATATTACAGCACTGAGTCAAATTGTCGAAGCAATTCTGTTGATTGCTTTTAAAAAAACATTTTTCATCTCTCTGATATTTTTTATGAAAGTAGTTAGGAAAGGATGATAAGAGGTTTCCACTCTGAAAATATACAAAATAAAAAACCAACAGTAATGAATTAGGAGAAGAACCTTGCCTATTTTTTTTGCTTGTGGCAGATTGTAAAAAATGGAGGGAATCTACTGTTTCAGTGTCACCAATATGACATCAATCATGTCAGGATGTAAACTTTTTTACTATGCACTTACCACCGTATAGGAGAGATGTGTCAGATTTATTATGCAAATGCAACAAAATATTTCACAGATTTGATGATGTAGAGAGTGATCTCTTACATAAAGGCTCTTCACTGGCGTAGGTCAATAAAGTATCTTCTGTGGATGAATGGTACCACAAAAGCTTTATTAGTGTTCAGATGTCTCAACTGGCATATTAAAATTTATGTTTTAAGACATTCTAATCTGTTCTTTTAATTATATTGTCTTATTTCTATGACACCAATATACTTTAAAAAAACCTGATAATATCACTATCTATCATGTCCTGTTTAGTTCAGAATAACATCATCTGTCTTTCAACAGTTTACAGATTCTTCTTCAAAGTTGAACTTGTTGCCATTGCACAGTTTAGTGAAAGGATACTGGAAGAGTTGAAAGAATCAGTTCATCTCATTATCTCCACCGCTGAATTTTAAACCATTTCATATTGAATTAGCAGTTTGAATATTTTCGATTCTGTTGCTTCATTAAATGCAAGGATACAGTGCATGTAGAGAAGGGTAGAAGAGCCTGCAACTAGCTCACAGTTATTCTGCCGAAGCTTTAGGATGGCACCAGGTTTTGGTAGGTTTTTTTGTGTGTGTGTGTAAAGCGAGTATATCTGGGGCAGAAGTGTAGAATTTCAAAAAATGCTATGATTATATTCTGCATTTGTCATATGTCATTCAACACTCTGGTACCCATCTTGTACTGTAAACATTTCATCTCGACTAGGTATTATAAAAATAGATCTTCCACCAGTCCTTTTTCTTCTGGTTTTTACTAGTTCCAGTTTGTGGTAGTTCTTGATGGGTCATTTTGTTCAGGAAATTGTTCACTGTTATGTTAACCTTTTAGGTATCAAGAAATTTAGAAGGGAAAGAAAGGTGGTGGTAAAAGTACGATCAAGTAAGTCCTCAGCCTGAAACTGTATTTTGTTGGCGCCTGAGATATGTATCAATTAAAATATTATTGAAGTGAATTGCTCAGATTGGTCTGTTAGATGCCTTTTTGATGGATATAAAATAAGTAGAATGTTCTTTCATATTTTGATGGAGTCCATTGTCAAATATTTTGATTTCAAAAGTCTATTTAAAGGTTTTAAGCTTGACAACTTGTAAGTCACATTACTAATCTCTTCATAGCAGTGAAACAGAAAAAAAAAAAGCCATCTAATCCTTTCAGAGTACTTGTGGAATTTCTGTAACCATTAGTGGTATACCTTTTGACATATTAGTTTAGAAAGATACCTGTAGCCATGGCTATTGCGGCTCACTGGAGTACTAAATAAAGAGTTTTGTAATACTGATGTGACAAAATGTCTCAGGAGATTGCTGAACTGCTTTGCTGAAGCTTGGGGGAATGTGACTAGGGAAATTTTATGTTCTTATTTTAGTATTTTGTAGTTTTTTTTGCCAATATTGGGAACGAGCTGCTAATCTGAATGGACCATTTGTCTGCCTCAGAGTGACCAGAGAGAACCAGAAGCTGAAAAGATGGAAGTATGCAAAATAATCATTAAGTCTAATTAGGTAACTCTTCTGTTATTTTTTTTCCCTGTGTTTTCTTTCAGATCAATTTTATTTTTCCTCCTGCAACGTAAGGGTGAAACACAAACCTTTAGAGCTTCTTTCTGTTTCAGTCCAATAGTACTATAGGAGTTGTGCGAATTGAAAAGCTTATGTCTGTTATGTTAGCCCACTGTAGTTAAAGAAAGATACAAACAGATTCATGCTATTCATGTGCAATAAAATATGTATGCATATTCGTGTTATTTGTATGTATGCTTGATTTGTGAGCATAAGCAGAGAGGGAGAGAGAGACAGGACTAAACAAAAAGCTGTTCTGGAACATGAAATATGTACTGAATTATTTGATTGTAGTGAGTAACATTTTTCTTTTTCATATCTGAGTTGCTTTTTTTGCTTTTTTATTTTTTTCCCCTTCCCCTGGGATATTTGGGTGTTTTGGCTAGATGGACCATTTTCCTATGATATACTTTTAACAGTTCCATATTCATCACTGCATTTATTTCTGACAATGGCAGCAGTCCATCTAACCTGTAAACATAAAATGACAAGTGATACCATACTAAAGGCATTGAAATGTAGTTGTTTGATTTCTTTATGATATCCTATAAGTAAGGATTTTACTACTGATTTTGTAATGAATTCCTACTTAGAAGTTTTTTGAGACAAACCATTTCAGCTTTATTCATCTTTTCACCTATCAGTACATTAGAATCATTGAATCTATTAGACTAGAAGATCAATCATCCAGTCCAACCGCCAATCCATCAGCACCGTGCCTGCTAAGCATGTCCCTCAGTGTGGCATCTACATGTTCTTGAACACCTCCAAGGATAGTGACTCCACCACCTCCCTGGGCAGCCTGTTCCAATGCCTCACCACTCTTTCAGAAAAGAAGGTTTTCCCAGTATGGAACCTGAGCCACCCCTAGCACAACTTAAGGTCATTACCTCTTGTCCAATCACTGTTTACCTGAGTAAAGTTACTGACCTCTACCTTGCCAGAAGCTCCTTTCAGGGAGTTGTAGAGAGTGATAATGTCTCCCCTGAGCCTTCTCTTGTCCAGACAATAAACAAGCTGCTCCCCTTAAGACTTGTGCTCGAGTTCCCTCATGAGCTTTGTTGTCCTCTGGACACACTCCTGGGCCTCAAAGTCCTCTTGTAGAGACAGGCCCCAAACTGAACACGATACTCGAGGTACAGCCACACCTAAACTNATCAATCATGTCAGGATGTAAACTTTTTTACTATGCACTTACCACCGTATAGGAGAGATGTGTCAGATTTATTATGCAAATGCAACAAAATATTTCACAGATTTGATGATGTAGAGAGTGATCTCTTACATAAAGGCTCTTCACTGGCGTAGGTCAATAAAGTATCTTCTGTGGATGAATGGTACCACAAAAGCTTTATTAGTGTTCAGATGTCTCAACTGGCATATTAAAATTTATGTTTTAAGACATTCTAATCTGTTCTTTTAATTATATTGTCTTATTTCTATGACACCAATATACTTTAAAAAAACCTGATAATATCACTATCTATCATGTCCTGTTTAGTTCAGAATAACATCATCTGTCTTTCAACAGTTTACAGATTCTTCTTCAAAGTTGAACTTGTTGCCATTGCACAGTTTAGTGAAAGGATACTGGAAGAGTTGAAAGAATCAGTTCATCTCATTATCTCCACCGCTGAATTTTAAACCATTTCATATTGAATTAGCAGTTTGAATATTTTCGATTCTGTTGCTTCATTAAATGCAAGGATACAGTGCATGTAGAGAAGGGTAGAAGAGCCTGCAACTAGCTCACAGTTATTCTGCCGAAGCTTTAGGATGGCACCAGGTTTTGATAGGTTTTTTTGTGTGTGTGTGTAAAGCGAGTATATCTGGGGCAGAAGTGTAGAATTTCAAAAAATGCTATGATTATATTCTGCATTTGTCATATGTCATTCAACACTCTGGTACCCATCTTGTACTGTAAACATTTCATCTCGACTAGGTATTATAAAAATAGATCTTCCACCAGTCCTTTTTCTTCTGGTTTTTACTAGTTCCAGTTTGTGGTAGTTCTTGATGGGTCATTTTGTTCAGGAAATTGTTCACTGTTATGTTAACCTTTTAGGTATCAAGAAATTTAGAAGGGAAAGAAAGGTGGTGGTAAAAGTACGATCAAGTAAGTCCTCAGCCTGAAACTGTATTTTGTTGGCGCCTGAGATATGTATCAATTAAAATATTATTGAAGTGAATTGCTCAGATTGGTCTGTTAGATGCCTTTTTGATGGATATAAAATAAGTAGAATGTTCTTTCATATTTTGATGGAGTCCATTGTCAAATATTTTGATTTCAAAAGTCTATTTAAAGGTTTTAAGCTTGACAACTTGTAAGTCACATTACTAATCTTTTCATAGCAGTGAAACAGAAAAAAAAAAAGCCATCTAATCCTTTCAGAGTACTTGTGGAATTTCTGTAACCATTAGTGGTATACCTTTTGACATATTAGTTTAGAAAGATATCTGTAGCCATGGCTATTGCGGCTCACTGGAGTACTAAATAAAGAGTTTTGTAATACTGATGTGACAAAATGTCTCAGGAGATTGCTGAACTGCTTTGCTGAAGCTTGGGGGAATGTGACTAGGGAAATTTTATGTTCTTATTTTAGTATTTTGTAGTTTTTTTTGCCAATATTGGGAACGAGCTGCTAATCTGAATGGACCATTTGTCTGCCTCAGAGTGACCAGAGAGAACCAGAAGCTGAAAAGATGGAAGTATGCAAAATAATCATTAAGTCTAATTAGGTAACTCTTCTGTTATTTTTTTTCCCTGTGTTTTCTTTCAGATCAATTTTATTTTTCCTCCTGCAACGTAAGGGTGAAACACAAACCTTTAGAGCTTCTTTCTGTTTCAGTCCAATAGTACTATAGGAGTTGTGCGAATTGAAAAGCTTATGTCTGTTATGTTAGCCCACTGTAGTTAAAGAAAGATACAAACAGATTCATGCTATTCATGTGCAATAAAATATGTATGCATATTCGTGTTATTTGTATGTATGCTTGATTTGTGAGCATAAGCAGAGAGGGAGAGAGAGACAGGACTAAACAAAAAGCTGTTCTGGAACATGAAATATGTACTGAATTATTTGATTGTAGTGAGTAACATTTTTCTTTTTCATATCTGAGTTGCTTTTTTTGCTTTTTTATTTTTTTCCCCTTCCCCTGGGATATTTGGGTGTTTTGGCTAGATGGACCATTTTCCTATGATATACTTTTAACAGTTCCATATTCATCACTGCATTTATTTCTGACAATGGCAGCAGTCCATCTAACCTGTAAACATAAAATGACAAGTGATACCATACTAAAGGCATTGAAATGTAGTTGTTTGATTTCTTTATGATATCCTATAAGTAAGGATTTTACTACTGATTTTGTAATGAATTCCTACTTAGAAGTTTTTTGAGACAAACCATTTCAGCTTTATTCATCTTTTCACCTATCAGTACATTAGAGTCATTGAATCTATTAGACTAGAAGATCAATCATCCAGTCCAACCGCCAATCCATCAGCACCGTGCCTGCTAAGCATGTCCCTCAGTGTGGCATCTACATGTTCTTGAACACCTCCAAGGATAGTGACTCCACCACCTCCCTGGGCAGCCTGTTCCAATGCCTCACCACTCTTTCAGAAAAGAAGGTTTTCCCAGTATGGAACCTGAGCCACCCCTAGCACAACTTAAGGTCATTACCTCTTGTCCAATCACTGTTTACCTGAGTAAAGTTACTGACCTCTACCTTGCCAGAAGCTCCTTTCAGGGAGTTGTAGAGAGTGATAATGTCTCCCCTGAGCCTTCTCTTGTCCAGACAATAAACAAGCTGCTCCCCTTAAGACTTGTGCTCGAGTTCCCTCATGAGCTTTGTTGTCCTCTGGACACACTCCTGGGCCTCAAAGTCCTTCTTGTAGACTCGGGCCCCAAACTGAACACGATACTCGAGGTACAGCCACACCTAAACTGAGTACAGAGGGATGAACACCTATCTACTCCTGCTGACTACATTTATTTCTGATACAAGCTAGGAGACGATGGGAGAGGTGAGCATGATCTGGAGTTTTATTGTTGTAGATTTTGTTTTCCCACTTATCAGAATCCCTAGCGTTTGTTCTGCCTGTTTCTGAATGATTTTTAACCAGCTTCATCATGCTGTTGCTGAGTCAGCAAGAGCTGATGCCATTTGAGACTTGTTAACTCTATCATAGAAGAGTTGATTATGGAAAATAATCTCCTTCGTTCAGTTCAGATAAAACATGGAGATAAAAGCGATTCTGTTCCTAAGTCATTGATTTAAAAATGCAAACTTGGGTAAATAGAGATATGTAATGAAGTCAGTTGTGACTTGCAAGTAAAGGAGTTGTGGAATTTCTCAAGATTGATTTTGCAAAACCTGTTTGGAATTAGTAGCACAAATCAAGGCAAAAAATAGGAGAGGCTTGTTACAGTGCAGTTCCAGTGTTCAGATTCTGAATAGAACAGAAAAACAGTGGCGATAACTAATAAATTAAAGATGCATATCTTTACTGAAGTGGAATTCATAGAGCAGTGTTATGTGCTTGAGAATATCTGGTCTCTAATAACTCCTTAAAGAAGTAACATGTTGTCATGGTTTTATGATTTTCTTTAATGGTATTCCACATCATAACATCACGTGCGGCACTGGGAGTTAAAGAGTTAATGCTCCAAGTCTGTGCACTGCTGAATTTCAGGGTACCTGGCTCTCAGAACCACATACCCCAGAGGACTTTGCGTTCCCATTTTCCACCCAGAGGGAAAGGTAAAACTGCATGCAAGTCCCAAGACTTTCTCTTTTTGCTGTTCATCTCAGCAGTGGGAGCTTCCTAGCTGTCTTGCCTCAGTGTTAGAGTAAGACCTTTGGTTTTGGACTCTCTCTCTATTTGATTTATTTATAATTTGATAAATTTATTTATAAGGTAATGCCTCCTATTTATTTCCATTGAAATGACAGCAGATACAAAGAGCACGATGACACTGTTTGATAGAGCAGTTCTCAGCTACAGAAGATTATTTCTAAACATAGTCACCACTTTCATGAGTGATGAGCAAGAACCTACATGCCACGCTTTTGAAAATCTGCAGAGGTGACCCGCTCTTTCATAGCTGCTATGACATCAATACTAGGAAAATGTTGCCCGTGAAGTCCATCTTTCATGAGCCAAAACAAATGGAAGTCAGAAGGAACTAAATCCAAACTATATGATGGGTGTGTTATAGGACAGTGCAGCCATAATTGGCAGTGTGCTCTGTTATCTTCAAACTAGAATGGAGCCTGAAGTTGTGTTGCAAAAGGAAGGTTGTCTTCTTTGACCTGACTCTGGAAGTTCAAGCCTTCAGTCTAGTCACTGTCACAACATAGCAGTCAGAGTTAGTGGTTTGTCTATGTCAGTAGAGACCCAGAAGATTTCCTCTTTTCTATCCCAAAAGATAGTGCACGTTGCTTTACTCACCACGGACTGCGTCTTGAACTTTTCTTTGATGGGGAATTCATGCGTTACTACTCCATGAGCTGCTTTTTTGACTCTAACATGAAGTGGCGACACCGCATATTGTTATGAGTAATTATGTGACCCTGAAAACACTCCTCCAGGCTCATATTCGATAGGTCCTGAAAAGCTTGAATATGGTGTTCTTTCTGTTCCTGTGTGAGCATTTGTTGGACATCATTAAAACTTTGCAAAATTCCAACATTGCCAGCATTGTTTCCGGTGCACTGAAACTGATACTCATCTCCATACATAGTTTCCTAGTCGTAATCTGTGAATTGGTGTGTGCAAATGAGCTAATTTGAAATGCTCTTCACTTTGTGGCTTGACATCCATAACATGGCTTGTCTTTCATGTTACTGTTGGCATCACTGAAATGTACCACCCACCCACTGACTGCGCTCACATACATTCAGCAAGTGCCAATGAATGTCAGTGGGTGCAGTTCTTTCTGCATGGAGGAATTCAGTGACACACCGTTCCTTCATATGCACTTAGATGTCAGATGCCGTTTTGTCAGACTGTTGCCCTACTGCCATCTGTGACAGCAACAAAGTGTAACAGTATTGGTGGGAAGGTTCAACCTCTACTGTCACACCACCAACATCCACCTCTGACAACATGGGCCAATGTAATAAAAATAGGAGGCATTGCTTTCAGAGCAGCTCTCGTATATACGATTAGCGAGTAGTAAATAGAATATTTGTATTTGAGAAATATCTGGACAACTGCAGGCTCAGTAGCTAATTTGCTGGAATAAAATGATCAGTTGACAGAGCGAGGGCAAATACTTGTGATCCAGTGGAGATTAGTACTAAGAGCTATACAGTCATTAGTGGCATCTCATGGTGCTGAATGTTTAATAAAATTGCAGCTTAAATTAGATAGCAATAATTACAAAAGAACAATCATGGAAAATGCAACTCAGTGTATGTATACTTATTGGTATATTGGTAGGGTCTAAGTTGATTAACAGAAAAAATAATTTGGAATAGTTATGACTAGCATGAAAAATACATTACTGGAGTGCTGAGTGGTGTTGGAAAGAGAAAACGATGTCCGGAAACAAACTGTCATTGTGCTGTTTATACAGTGCATGATAAGTATGTGTCTTAAATACTTGATAGAGTCTAATTCTCCCATCTCATCTGGGGTGTAAAAGAATCAAAAAAGGTATGGAGAAGAAAAACATGGTTGACCAGATCAACAATATGGTTTCCATTTAGTATGAATATAGGATCCCCTGTTTCAGAGAAGAATAGGGCATGTTGTAGGAATGTAAGTCATGAATGAGAAGGACAGCAAACCCATTTGGATATTATGAATCTAAAGGAGGTGAACAGCCCTAATAAAGCTAGCAAGCAAAATGGAATGAAACTGGAATTTATTAACCCAGGACACTTTTGAAACCTGAGAATGTATATTGAAAATGTGATGTGCAAATCCCTAAAAGAAAGATATACCAGGAATTAAAGATTGTATTCATTAAAAAAGACAAACTGTGGAACAAGAAGACCCTATGCCAGTTTGCTGCAAATTTTGCCAGATGCAGAAGTGAATGTCCAAGTGTGCTTTTTATGCTATTACATTGATATCCAGTATTGGCTAATACCACAGGCTTGATCTGTCTGAGTCTTTGATCTGACCCAGTCCAAGTGTTCTTTTGTATCTTGTTTTATTATACTTATAACAGAGGTATGGAATAGACTGGGAGGCTTCTTTCCCTCCTGCAAACTTAGGTTGTTTCACCTAATAATTGCATGTTTTTTGTGTAGTTGTTGGGGTTTTTTTTCTGATTTTTTTTTAACTGAAATGTGTTCCTTTGATATCAGATTTAAATTATTATCTCTCAATTTCATTGCACATCCTTTTGTTCTTGAATTACTATAAACGTTGAATAGAACTGTATGATAAATGTTATCTATATAATTCATTATGTTGTGCATTTTTATTGTCTCCACTTGTTTCTCTCATCTCCCAAATGCATGCTGTCTTTTTGCTCTCTCTTCATGAGAGGTTTTTGTGTTTCTGATATTTCTTATTGTCATGTTTTAACCTCCTCTAATTATTTTAATTAAATGTTTACAAATACAAACTTCATAAAAGGAAACTTTGAAAATATTTCTAGAATAGTTAACCTTGATCAAAGCAGAAGAAGTTAGAGGAACAAATATACTACATTAAAATATGATAAACTGTGTAGGACCATTGAAATTATACTGCCATAAGAACACATAGCTCTGAGGGAATTATTTATGATACTGAAATGAAAGGAAATCACAAAAATCTCAGTCAAAGGGCTGAGCAAAGATGATGTCCCCATTATACAAAAGAAATAGAGAACTCCATGCTCACCTGAAATTTTCTCAATTGGAAGGTGTCTGTAGAAGTGACACAGGGAGTTTGTACAAGTAGGAACCCTGACTTGTGCATACTAAAGTGGATATATTGGACATGTTAAAAAAATGGAACAGCTTTGTGGTCGGGTTTCTCCTTAAGGCAGGGTGTGAGAGATAACTTGATTTTTTAGTTTTTAGAATTTTTCTGTGATTACAACACATCAGAAGAATTAGTGCTATTAGTCCATATCAAATCCTGACCAGAGGTGTTTATGTTAGCGGATTTATGTCATTTGCAATGAAACATCCATTTTTAAAATATTGCGTTCATTTTTAATAATGTTTTTCAGTAAATCAAATAAGGCTAAATTCAGTTTCCAGACATTTAAAAAAAAAATAATTTCCTAATTTCCTATGTAAGGAATTATTTCCTGTGAACAGAGTATACCCCTGCACTGACATAGCTGATTGTGACAGCATGGACAGTAGTAAGGTTGGAATACAAAGTGTATAGTGATCTACATAATAATTTCTGATACTTGTTTATATAAGCTATGTGGAAGCTCTGATGTCTCTTTTTGGTCTTTCTGTCTGATTAGACCTGAAAACTGTGGGCACCTATTGTAACTCCACATGCTCATGCTTTGCATGAGTTTCGGGTACCATTCCTCTCTTCTTCTTTCTGGCCTGCTGGCCTATTGCACATGATGTTACCATTTAAAGAATAATGTTCTATGCTCAGAGAAGCACATAGAATAGTTCACTTGGAAGGGACCTACAGAGGTCATTGAGTTAGCCTGACTGTGTCAGGGCTAAACAAAAGCTAAAGCATATTCATGAAGGTGTTGTCCAAATGCCTGTTGTACACTGACAAGCATGGGGCAGGAACCACCTCTCTAGGAAGCCTATTTCAGTGTCTGACCATACTCATGGAAAATAATTTTTTTCCAGTGTCCGATGCCCCAGGGGCACAGGTTTGTGCCATTCCCTCATGTTCTGTCATTGATTTCCAGGGAGAAGGGAACCAACATCTCTTTACCCACTTTCCCCTCCTGAGGAAGCTGCAGAGAGAATTTTCCCGCTACTGGAATTAGAACTCTATATGTAGGAGTTTTTTAAATGTAAAATAGCGAGAAGATGTAGTGAGGATGTAATCTCAAACCAATTTTAAGTGCTGTGCTACATTATGAGTTGTTTCCTCCTGCATTTTCTGTTCTGCATGCCTCCCGAAGTATAGTAGCTGCTGGAAGCTTTATATTGGCCAGGTGGTTTTCAAGTGAGTTAAAGGGAAACCTTTGTTGTTGTTTTCTTTTTTCTTTTTGCCTGCTGTATGGTTTGGGTTTGTTGTTGACTGTAGTACTTTGATGCCATGGAGCAAAATTTTTCCAAATGTTTGTGGAAGCAAGTCCCAGTTGCATGCAAGTTAGAATGATTCCATGTTGTGTGCTAATGAAAATGCAGAATCAGAAAAAAGGGATGGTTTTGAGTCCCTGGAAAGGAAAGTCGATTTAATAGTTGGAGTAAGATGCTGGATGAGATTGACCTAAGGAACCAAACCTACCTTTCTATATGATAGCTAGTAAAAGGGTTAGAGTTTAAGGTAGAAATGAGAGCTTTTCCCAGGAGGGAATGTTCCTGAACATCAAGCAGAACTTTGGATGCCTGAGCATTTGTGTTCCCCTGCTCTTGGAAGATATCTGAAATCCACAGACTAGAATGGAACTTAATAGATTTTCTTTTTTCAGTGTCAATAGCCTGTGTTGCAAAAAATGGCAACAGAAGATCTTTGGGTTTTTTTTGCATTTGCCTTTTATGGTTTTGAGAATTTAAGAGTTTACAAAATCTAGTGCTTAAAAGATAAGAAATGCAACAATTGTTTGCTATTAGATGTAAACATTTCACATATATATTATTGGGGTGCTATTTTTATAAGTATACACTTATGTTATGCTTTGACCACAGAACCCCTCTCTCATTCAGTCTACACACTAACAGAGATCAGTGAATGAGCAGCTATTCAGGTTTTCTGTTATTCTTATTGGTCAATATGTGACCCACATGTGGTGTTCACATTCAGTCATTACATTGAATTCAAAACTATTAATTTCTCCATAGGCTTTCTTTCCATTGTAGCTATCATTAACATCTGAATGCCTCACAAACCGTAATTAATTAATTTTCACAAAGCCTCTGTGAGGTGAGATGACATTATTAAAAAAGGAATATGCCACGGAGAAAAGTGTCAGCCTATATTTTGAATGCCCAAGTTGACATGTGTAAGGTGTGTTTTTTTAAGCTACTTAGCGTTCCACAACACTTTATTTGTTCTTTGTATAGCTTCCTCTTATTTAAGCTACAAGTGCCCAGAAACTGCAAATCAGCCAACAGATAGGCACTTCAGTTGTTTATTGTAAAGCAATACATTGAGTAATATCATTTACCAGTGGTCACACAGTCATTGATATTATCCAGTGTTCAAATGCAGTACCTTGCTACCTTGATTTTCCATTTTCTCATTACGGTTTCCTTTGTCAGTAACTATGCACTTGTGCAGAAAGGGATCTCCTGGTCTTAGTAATCTTGTGCATAAAACCTTGATTAGTCCTCAGGGCAGAAATAAGTTACTACATGTTGCCGTATGCTAAAAACCCAGCACAATTTTGGCCTTCAGACATAGAAAAGAGAATATTGATCAACTAACAGCATGAAAATAGTATGCATTTAGCTGATAAATATAAAGTGTTTCCCAAAGACAGAAACCACACAGGCCACTACTGGCTGCAAGAAATAAAGTGTGGGATGGAAAACCTCAGTGCAGCGCCAACAGTCCAAAAGATCCTATTTCCTGCCCCCCCACACCGCCGTC
>VXAB01003247.1:123144-199997 GCA_013399175.1 Odontophorus gujanensis | reverse complement strand
CCAAAACCCCACAAACCCTTCTCCCCCCCCCCCCCCCCCCCCCTTTTTTTTTTCCATCCTCTGTCAGTCTTTAGATACCTCGTACTCCTTTCCTTTCAGATAATGAAAGGGTTTTTCTGAAGAAGTTTGATTTTTTGTTGTAGGCTGCTGGCAGTTTGGGTGGTTGGAAGGGTGCAGTAAACCCAAAAGGCCAGCTGGGCAAGTCCAATTGACTGCATCCACTGCACTAGCATGTAAAGGACAAGGGTTGTTAGCTGAACTTTTTGTGCAGTGCTTGCTAGTGTCCGATGTATGTATTTTTGGGATACTCTGTTGACATTTGATTATGTATGATTAAAGCATTTATCTCCATAATCTTCTATAGAACTTGTGAATATATTTCTTTCTATAAGAGACTTAATAACTGCAGTAATGAAAGGATTGTTTTGATTGTTCTTTGCCCTTATCTATGACTTAGTTTTGGGGGTTTGTTTTGTGTTTGATTTGCTGGTATTTTACTGATTAAAGAATTCAGTCTTTGTAGTTCTTTATACAAGTATAATACAGTATATATTACAGTTCTTTATACAAGTATAATACAGTATACAAGAATACAGTATGGGCATCCTCTAACCACACCCCAGGCACTGTCCTTTTAAGTGTAGTTCATATTTCCAGACAGGGAAGCCTGAAAGCTTGGAGCATGGAGCCTCATTGTTATGAATATTGTGTCTTACCTTACAGCAAAGTGAGATACTGCATGGTACTTACCTGTTGAGCCTCCTCTGGAGGAGGAAGAAGAAAAACCTGCAAAACTGCAGAAGCACTTTACTCTTCACAGCTAGTCATTACTGAGTCTCTCTGATGTTCACAGTAGGGAATTTATTTATGGTAATTGTTTGGTGCCTGATAGTATAAGTTAGTAAATTCAGACTTCTTTTCAGATACTGAATTAATGTTAGCTAACATGTAATTCTTGTTCTATATTCCTGGAGCCTGGGGATCCATAGGCTAGTATTATACTTTCTTAGAAAGTAACAACTAATGGCAGTGTAAACCCCATCCAAATCTTCCAGAATCACAGTCTTTTTTAACAATTCAGAAAATTTAAGGACATTTATTTCTTTTAGTTGAACATGAAGATCCATACTTCCTAGCTACTTTGACATCTTACCACCTTCTAGCTTATTTTTACCTTTTGAAGTGAATGCATGAAGGATAGTAAGTTAAACAAAGCATGACAATTGAAAGATATGCTACCTTGCATATCCTGAATTTACTGTTTTGAGGGCTCAGTGATTTTCACAGAGATTTATTGCCCATTACAGACAGGCACTGTTGGTTCAGTCTGTCAAATTTATTGATGCTGTTTTTCTTGCAGTGATTTGTTAATAAGGTTATTAGGAGTAGTCAGCATGGGTTCATCAGGGGGAGGTCATGCTTGACCAGCCTGGTGACCTTCTATAGCATCGTGGATGGATGGATGGAGAGCAGTGGTTGTAGTCTACCTTGATTTCAGCAAGGCATTTGACACTGTCTCCCACAATATCGTTATAACAAAACTGAGGAAGTATGGAATGAGTGGACAGTGAGGTGGGTTGAGAACTGGCTGACTGGCAGAGTTCAGAGGGTTGTGAGTCCAGTTGGAGGCCTGTATTTAGCAGTGTTCCTCAGGAGTTGGTGCTGGGTCTGGTTGTGTTCAGCATCTTCATCACTGCCGTTGATGAGGGGATTGTGTCCACCCTCAGGAAGTTTGCTGATGATACAAAGCTGGGAGGAATGGCTGACACACCAGAAGCTGTACTGCCATTCAGCACGACCTGGACAGTCTGGACATTGGGCAGAGAGGAACCAGATGAGGTTTAACAAGAGCAAGCATAGCCTTTCACCTAGGGAAGGATATCTGCATGCACCAGTACAGGTTGGAAGATGACCTGCTGGAGAGGAGCTCTGTGGAGAGGGACCTGAGGGTCCTGGTGAATAATGGGTTGGCCATGAGCCAGCAGTGTGCCCTGGTGGCCAAGAAGGCCAATGGCATCTTAGGCTGCGTTAAAAAAAGTGTTGCCAGCAGGTCAAGGGAGGTGATCCTCCCCCTCTACTCTGCCCTGAAGGGTCCATTTCTGGGCTGCCTGGTACAAAAAAGACAGGGATCTCTTCAGAGGAGTCCAGCAGAGGGCCACAAAGATGATAAAGGACCTGAAGCATCTCTCTTAAGAGAAAAGGCTGAGCAACCTGGGTCTGTTCAGCCTTGAAAAAAGAAGACTCAGATGGGATCTGATCCACATCTATAAATACATAAGGTGCAGGAGGCAAAGGGATGAGGCCAGACTCTTCAGCCGTGTGTGGCAATAGGACAAGGGGAAATGGCCACAAACTGATGCATAGGAAGTTCTGCACAAACGTGCTTGGTAACTTCTCAGTGAGGGTGACAGAGCAGAGGCATGGGCTGCACAGAGAGGTGGTGGAGTCTCCTTCTTTGGAGACATTCAAGACCCGCCTTGACGCCTACCTGTGAAACCTGGGCTAGGGAGCTGCTTTGGCAGGGGCTTGGACTTGAACTCTAGAGGTCCCTTCCAACCCTTACAATTCTGATTCTGTGATAAGTAACCTTTAGTTACATGCTTTGTTAACTGATATAATTTTCTTGTTTACTGTGAAACATAAGTGTGAGGTATTTCAACTTATACTTGATCATTAAGAATAAATCCTTCACAGAAAATGACCCATTCCAGGTGTCTGAAAGTTTTGTGCAGTTTGGAAAATAGCAGGTCTATTGACTTTTTACCACAGTTCTCTGTATAGGATAAACTTTATAAAAAGATCATAGAATCATAGAATGAGCTGGGTTGAAAAGTACCTCAGAGATCGTTGTGTTTCATCCCCCTGCCAATCAGGGTCGTCAGCCTCTAGACCAGGCTGCCCAGAGCCACATCCTGCCTTGCCTGGAATGCCTCCAGGGGTGGGGCATCCACAACCACTTTGGGCAGCCTGTTAAAGTGCGCCACCACCCTCTGAGTGAAAAACTTCCTCCTAACATCTAATCATCTCCCCCGTCTTAGTTTAAAACCATTCCACCTTGTCCTATCACTGTCAACTCATGTAAATGGAATTTATCAAAAGATATTTATCGAAATATGCCATTGTTTCCAAATTCATAACATTTGATATAAAGTATTTGAACTAATTTTTTCTTGCAAGTACAGAACACATGAACTATTTAAAATGTGAGTATGAATACTGATACAGTTGTGAGTCTGCCTAATGCAGTTGATTTGCCTATAATTCTTCTTTTCGATCTCTCTGTGGTTGTAGCCTCTGTTAAAGTGGATCTGTAGCTCAAGAGAAGTTCTTAAACAGGGTGGAAGATGTTGACACTTCACATTCTATGTTATTTTTCCTGGCAACGTAAGTATTTATGCTCTGGCTTGAGTGAATAGGTAGAAAGAAATTAGATTACTGGACTGTCACTACAGCAGTGCTGCCTGCTATTAGCAGCCAGAAAATTATGAAAAGGGTAGAATGTATACAGAGATTAAAGCAAAAGTTACATGTGGGTGGTGAAAGGCCTTTCTGATTCAGAAAAAAAAAGCAATGACTCAAATTTAGGTTTAACAAAAGCACTGTACTGAAGCAAAAATGTTTCTTTTAATCTTATTTTATCTTTTTGGCATGTAATATTTATATATAGTTGTAACTGTTAAAGTCATTTTAATGGATGAATTTTTATTTGAAAGTAGAAAAAGATGTTCAGCACTGTAAGCAGCAGGTGTGTTTTTAATCTTTAATAGGTCACCTTCCTCAGTGCAAGCAGGCAAGCTGTTATTGATCAAAGAGGTTTTGTTGGATAGCTCTCAGATTATTGAGTGACAAACTTTATTGAATTTGACTTAACAGAAGTCAGAAGACAGCTGAAGCATAAGAGCTTGCACTACCATCAGAGTCATTTTACGACAGCCAGGGAGCAAAGCTCAGAGATGGATACTGAGCTCTTTGCTGGCCCTTGGAGATTAACTGAACATCCTTCCTACCAATTCCCAAGCCTGTCAGCAGAACCAATTAGATTTTCAACCAGAAGACAAGAAGGGTGGCACTTGGGGACCTTTTTGCTTTAGGTCGAAGGCTTTTCAGACTGCGATGAGATGACATTGATGATGACACGTTGAGCATTGGTTGGTTTTAAGACAAGTTAAATTAGCAGTCTTGAAATGATTCCAACTGTCTCCTGACTTCTCACTGTTGCCATATTCAGTGGATCCTGTCAGGAGCAGGTTGATGACTTAATAGTCTTTCTTGAGTGGATTTGAGCACTTTGGCTGTGTGTTTATGTGTAGTTGTCATGCTTAAAATATTCATATAAAGGTTTGAAATATTTATTTGAAGGAGCCTTCTGCAGAGTTCAGCAGTAAAGCTCTCAGTGATTCTACCTCTTTTTTTTTTTCTTTTTTTTTTTATTTTGCTGCTCTAAGCAGTTGTTGCTGAAAACTGTCTTTAGCTGTGTTTGATCTGTGTGAAGTGGCATTGTTTCTTACAGCTATTGATAACATAAAGCACTTTGGAAGTTTAAGAATTTATTCAGCATTTGATTTCCAAAGCTCTGGATGGCAAGTTCCAGTCCCACCTGTTCAAACAGAGTAATGGTTTTGAGACCAGTTCAGATGAGGAAAGGCATATTCAGCTTGTATGGTCTTGTAAACATTCTGTAATCTTTGATTCTAATCCCAGTGATTTATGATAGATACGGAAAAAGGAGAAGAGGAGACAGGGATAGGAATTAAGATGAAGTGCAACAATGGAATTGCCCTAGGCTATTGAATCAAGTGAGCAGGGTATCTTGCCAAAGTTGTTCTAAAACTATGTGATACCTTAAAGACATTTTGCTCTACTGAGTGGATTGTTACTATGTTGTAAAGAAGCTGAGGAAATAAAAGTGAAGCAAGGTGGCTGATTTAAAATTTACACCTTAGTGTAAATAAAATCCTTGTAGTAACTAGAAATAAATTGAAACTGTCAAACATGTTGGTTTTACATTAGTGTGCCTGTAACTCTAAATTGTTAATATTAAATGCTCAGTATTTAAAGGTTATGGTTAGGATTTTTTTTTCTGAGTTCTTCAGGTTAAACTCTTACTTCTAAATCAACATTTATTCATGAGATTTGGTTTTAACGTGTATTTAGAACCTGATGTTAAGTGTTCATTTAGAAAAATGTTTGTGGTACTTTGTTGAATTTTAAATTCTCAAATACTATTTTTTCTCAGTAAGAATTAGTCATCTTTTTAAAATATGATGATTTTAAAATAAATGAATAAATGAGCAAATGCCTGCAGTTTTTATACATTACTCTAAGAACCACAAACATGATAATCTGTAGGAGACTGACTGCTGTTTTAAAGTATATCAGCTTTTTATCTTAGTATTATTTTTTCATAAGAAATGCTTCTGTTTGTCTTAGCAGCACAAGGTGCTCATACGTAGGTCAGGAAAAAAGTCCTAAAAAGGAAGGAAAGGTATAAAACCATTGTAAAATCGAATGTTGTGTTCCATGTTTGCATTAAAATTTGCAATTAGTAACATATTAGTCTGACTTTTGAAATAGTTTATGCCCTGCTCTAATGAGCTCTAACCCTAGAACTGATGTGAACGTGGTCAGAGACAAGTGAACTACAGTGAATACAGATTTGAAAATCAGTGAATTGCAGGGTGGTCATGAGACAAACTATTCGCTCTCTGTGCCTTAGTTTTCCCATTTTAAGCAATTGTAAATCAATTTTTAGAGCATAAGATGATATAGGTCTTGTGCATTTGAGAAGTCTTTCCCAGTTTAGGAGAGAATAGTAATTTTATTTATTTATTTATTTATTTATTTATTTATTAAGGATTTTTACCACTACTGGAAAAACATGGGATAGTCTTTTAGACTGCCTCAGTCACTTTCATAAAATACTAAGATTAATATCCAGGTGCTGGGTATATTGCATTCCCTGTCAGACTGTTAAGTTCAGAATATATTAGTATGCCTTTTGAAATGAACAAGCAAATAAAAGCATTTGTTTTGAGAAGAGGATATGCACTCTGGGCCAGTTTAAGTATTTATTTGAGACAACCTTCCAGTTGCAGTGATAAGAATAGTGGGTTGATCTTGTATCTTTTTCTGGACCTCTTCTTACTGGACTATCATGATTTAGTTGATTCTGTCATCAGAGAAAGGGCTTCTTCATCCCCACCCTTCCCTCTTCCGTAGGGGAGGGGAAGAATGAAGGATGCAACCAAGATAAAGAGGGATAACTGATTTACTACAAATGGTAAAAGAGTGCAAGACCATATGGTACGAAAAAGAGTTACAGGTAATAAACAAATGACTGAGAGAGAAGTTCCAACTGTACTGCTTGCTTTACTACCAGAAACCAGAAGAGACCAAGTTTACTCCTGTCACCCACAACTGGAGATTGCCTAGGCAGTACTGAGACTCCTGCGAACTGTAGTCTGCCCCTTCTCAGGGTATCTTCCTCCTGGGGAGCCAGAACTCACATGAGAATAGTTGAGACCGCTAGGATCACAGGACCTTCAGAAGTTCAAATGAAGTTTTCAGTAACAGACAAGCCACCAAAATTCTTGTCAGTTATTGTCTCACTATTGACAAATTCATATTGGATTTTTTTGTTAGTTAGCAGTCAGTGAATCTGGTGATTTTTTCTTTTGAATTAGAGACCTTTGTTTTGAGTTTTTTCCCCGTGTAGGTACTTGTGTGTTCTCATTGGGCTCCCTTGCCCCTCCTCACTTTTACATTTAATAGTTATCCTTTAACTTTTCCACTTAAGCAGTTCTTCAATAAATTTCATAGTTCCTGTCTGAAACTTCTTGTATTGCAGACATCAGCTCCATGCTATTATTTTACTAGAACCATAGGCTAGGAAGGTAATTTAATGTCTTTATTTACATGCCATATTTTCTGCTATTAATCTAAGGAAAATGTTAACCCTATGGACAACTGAGTCTCTCATTACAGAAGCGTTGGTGGAATTCTTTGTTTGTAGATTTGTGAGTTTACCTTTGGCAGTATTGAAATACAGTTGGCTTGCATGCATCTTTATTGTCAAGAAATCTAGCACACACTCTATCATTAATCTTCATGATTATCACCTACCTCATCAGCTTTTTTGGTATCCACAAGTTGTATCTGTAATAATCTTATGTTTCCAGATGAAGATGTTAGAAGACAAAGATTGTCAAAAATATGTTTGCCCAGCATCTCAGAAGAAATGTATGCTTTCAATAGTAGCTTCCATTTTGTGACCTTAGTAGTAGTTTTTTTGTATAACGCTATAATTCTGTCTGTAAAATATTGGAATCAAAATATTTGTTGCTTTATGGGAACTTAATCAGAACTGTTCTTATCTGCTGGTGTCGCAGACTTCAAGAATAAAATTAGAGGAAAATAATTTAGAACATCTTGTAATGGTTATCTATGGTATGGTTTCATTCAGTCTTCTGGAACATCTTTTTAGTTCTGAGATATGTTAAAAATCAGCATTAATGATGCAAGAAGCTGCTAGGCTATTTATAAAACTCATAGCTACAAGTTATTTATATATATATATACTGATTGAAAAACTGTGACTGTAGTGGTTGCTGTTTAATAGCTTCCTGACATACTGTTGAAAAGGAACTATGTTCTGATCACTTGATCAGAACAGGTAATCCTGTTATTTTATCCCAAATACAGAAAATAATTATTTATTGAAGTTTTCAACCCCTTCTGCATGATTTATTATGGATATGATTTATAGATCCTCTTGTTTTTTTCCAGTGCATCTTGAAACATTTAAATTATCCTTATAACTTCTAACAATTGATTTCTTTTTGAATTTATTTGTTTCTCACGTAAACTTGATACTTGATGCTAGCTTCAGTATCTTATTCTTTAAATTTTAGATTTTTAAACCATTTGTTTCAACTCATGTAGATTTATCTTAGATCTGAAAAAATGTTTTGTTTTTTTTACAAGCATTAGAAACAGTAATTCTAAGCAGCTTTCATTTCCTGTGAGGATTTCTCTTTCCACTCTGATCTAACCTAGAATCATTTTCAAATTGTGAAACAGGTCTTTTTAAACATCAAATCTGTGAATAAGTTTGGGTTGTATGCCATTTTTTTTCTTTTTTTTTTCTTCAAGTTTTGACTTACAGTATCGTGATTCTAAATTGCTTCTGATTGTTAGTTCCACTAATCAATCACTCTTTTTCTCCCAAGGTGAGGTTTAACACATCACTTTGCTTTGTTGTATCTCAATGAGTAAGTTATTTTTATATGACTTTAGAAGTCCCATGAATATTTTAGAATTTCCAGTTTGATATTGTTGACATGTCAAATGATGTCAGTCTCTAATGAGAAGACTGTTACTACACAGCAGGGTCATAATACATTGGTAATCTCTATATGGATATATATATATATATAGCATCATAGAATCACCAAGGTTGGAAAAGACCTCTAGATCATTCCTGGTTCAAATGTTCAGCTATCACCAGTATTTCCCACTAAACCATGTCTCTCAGTACAACGTGTAAATGCTTCTTGAACACCTCCAGGTATGATGACTCCACCACTTCTCTGGGCAGCCTGTTCCAGCACCTGACCACTCTCTTGGAAAATTATTTCCAATCTGAATCTCCCCTGGCACAACTTGAGACCATTTCCTCTCGTCCCATCACTACTTAGACGGAGAAGAGGCTGACTCCCACCTAACCGTGACTTCCCTTGAGGTAGTTGTAGAGAGTGATAAGGTCACCCCTGAGCCTTCTCTTCTCCAGACTGAACAATCCCAGCGCCTGCAGATGGGATTTACATAAAAAGGTAACAGTGCTCTGGACTGGAAACACACTCAAGCACCTTAACTCAAAGGCATAAATCCAACACTATTTTAGTACTGAAACAATAGACCAGGATTTTACCTCAGGACTCTAAACTCAGCTTCCAGAAGCTTTCCAAACGGAAAGTTAGAGTTTATAGTCCTTCTTCACTGTATGTTAACACTAACAATTCTTTCATTTGTGATGAGTGCTGAGATTGTTTGCCTTCAGCATAGACATTCCTGTGTATTTAATTTTTTCCTCAATTGCTTCTATCAATTTTTGCATATTGGAAGAGATTTATTAAGTGAATTTCTTTAAGTGCAGTGTATAATAGTGTACTCTTACATACTAACTTTTTAAAGCTTGAGATATACTATGTGAAGGGATGAAGAAAAGACCAGGATCATACTGGTACTCTTCTTTGGTTCACTTCAATTGCAAGTATGACCTTTAAATCTACTTTAACACTTGTGACTAGTAACCAAAATGCTAGACAGCCGCTTGTGTTCTTCTTGTTTTAACACTGTACTACGTTAGCAATCAAGAAGAGGGAACTGACACATTTATGGCCTGTGGCAAAAGCTAGGCAATTAGGAGAATCAGTATTGGATTACATCATCTTAAAGCAGATTTGTTGTGAGTGAACTAACTTTCACACCCTGAATATCACAACAGTTTTAATCTTTTAGTAACATCTTCAGTAAAACTTAATCATCAGCATGGCTGGATTATTTCTGACAACCAGGAAAATATTGTGAAAAGCCATTTCTGTGCACTTTTTTGGTACATGGAGGGTATGTCATAAATCTTACTTCTTCTGAAACTATACTCTTTCATTTTATCACCATTTCCACAGTTTAATCCACAGCCTTGGCAAAGGAGCACTGAATGCTCAGTCTTTGTATGTTACTAGAATATTTGTTGCTTAATGACAGAAGAGGTAATCTGGCAGATACTTTTCAAGCAGAACTTCCCTTGCTATTATTTAGCTCCAGGACCTTTCTGCTTCATGAGGCAAAGGAAGGAGTTACATAATATAGATAGTTACTGAAGACACTCCTTATGTAGAAATTTTATTCTGTTTTGAAAGTTAAAAACACTGTTTTGTTTTTCATCTCCTTTTGTTACGTTGGGCTTAATAGATGTCTTGAATACAGCATAAATAATTGACAGAGAGAATTTCGTTGACAGCAAAGTACTTTACCAGAGTGAAGGTAATGCATGTCATCAAGGTGCCCTTTCTGTCCCCTCATATGCTCATATCAGGGACAGTACTAATTTGGCAGGCAAAACTCTTCCACATCTATTCCCCTCTGGGGCTGGAAGATTGCCCTGAATTCCTGTCTGTGTGAGTTGGCATTAGCTTGGACTAACTGCTGAGCTTACGTCAGTGTTATCTAAGCCTGGCAAGACACTGTTAAATCTGTGAGCACAGAGAAATCACTTTTAAATTGGTATCCCATATGAAATTTTAATGTGAATTAGTGAAAGATTTCTTGTTTGTAGTGATGTTTATACAAAATTTCATGTAAGTCACTAGTGTAAATTGAGAGGTTTGTGTATATGTTTTAAGTGCATGTAGGCAAAATAATATGCAGTAGATATGTTACCCCATAGAAACTGAAGGGTATTTTTTTATTGTTAAAATTTTTTATTAAAAAACAATTTTCTGGTTACTGATAAAATATGGGCTGTATGCCAGAACAATTTAAAATGAGACCCAATGAGGGATGATTAAGGTTATGAGGCCATAGGGGAGTAGTCCTCCATTCAGTGGATAAAAAAATTATTGTCCTTAGTAGATTGTTGTTCATAGGCAGTAGCTTTCTCTGAAGTGTTCAATTAAAGCATGAAAATGTTCCAGAAATACATAGAGATCCCCTCTTGATACATAATTTGTTTTCACAGAACCAGTAACTGAGAACTTTAGTATAAATGCTAAAAATCACAGAATCACAGAATTGTAGGAGTTGGAAGAGACCTCTGGTGTTGGTGCTGAGGTCCTATCCCTCTGCTAGAGCAAGTTTACTACAATAGGTTGTATTGAAAAGCGTACAGATGGGTTTTGAGTATCTTCAGAGAAGGGGACTTCACAACCTCTCTGAGAAGCTTGTTCCAGTGTTCTGCCACCCTCGCATTAAAGTGGTTTTTCCTCACATTTGTATGGAACTTCCTGTCTTTCAGTTTGTCCCCACTGTCCCTTGTTCTGTTTCTGACATCAGCAAAAAGAGCCTGGCTAAGCCTAAGTCTTCTTTTTTGCAGGCTGAACAGTCCCAGGTCTCTCAGCTTTTCCTCACAAGGGAGATTATTGGCTCCAGGCTCTTAATAATCTTTGCAGCCCTCCACTGGACTCTCTCTAGAAGTTCCTCGTCTTTCCTGAACTGACAGCACAGAACTGGACACATTTCCCTAGATGTGGCCTCATCAGGGCAGAGCACAGGGGGAGGATCATCTCCCTAAACCTGCTGACCACACTCTTTTTAATGCACCCAGGATACTACTGCCTTTCTTGGTCGCAAGTGCACACTGCTGGCTCATGGCCAACCTGTTGCTGATACTTAGGTCCTTTTCTGCTGGAAAGGGCAGCTGCTAACTTTTACTGATACTGGTAAAATACCATCCAGATTGCCAGAAAGGACAAGTTTTAACACAAGGAATTTCTGTTGTTCTTCTCTCACAACAAAAAGTTTATTCATGGAATTGTGTATGTTTGCAAGAGGACAAGTATGAAACCTTTAGGATTTTTGCTAGGCTTCCCTGTCACAATTTAACAGAAGATAATACAGCTAAGCAAAATTTTGTGCATACCAAAGATTTTTTTTCAGTAGTGTTATTAGTGCCAAAGGCTTCAGCTTAGCAGGCATACATTTAAGTAACTTATAAACATTTAGACCTCCCAGTACTGTATGTTAAGTCCAAAGTGCTGTGAAAAAGATAAAGCAGCTATTGGAAAAAGGGCAATGGGTGAAACTCTGGTCCATGCTTACAGCTGGTACATTACGAAGCTGAAATTTTTAAGACATTTTTTAATTTGTTGGCTTTGTTTAAAAGAAGATTAGAAGCTAAGATATTAGATAGTGTTAAAGAGGCCTGTATAGTTGCATGTTAGTTGGGAAGCAAATATGGCAATGCGTAAGTATTGACAGATGATTTGGAAGCCATGGAGCTGTTGGTGCTTCATGAGATGGGTGAAAGTTGAAGGTTGAAAATAGCTATGGAGTGATGCAAGATAAGTTTTGGTCACAGGAAATTGTTAAACATATGTTTGGGAAGAGTCCTTTTCTACTGGGGGCTTGGCATGCACCTGGAAGAATTAAAATAAGGGAAGTGGGTAAGTGTTTTTTCTGGAAGCTGTAGTAATAAAAATAAGTGCTTGAAGCTAAATTCTGGCTGAGAATATCAAGGTAGTTTCATGATTAAAGATTCTAACTTAAAAATGTGAGTGTGTGATGACACTAACCTTGGTGAATAAGATCCTGCTGACTGTAGGTGAAGAAAATTGGGAGCATATGCAAGGTCTGCAGTAACAATAGCAAAATAGAAAAGAAAATCAGGTCTTCATGCTGCTGGCTGTTGCACAGTCTATTTCTCTGAAGTCTGGGAAATCAGTCTGATTCTGATGCATACGGAGCCTACTTTACTTTTGTATAAGGGTGTGCACAGCAATTATAGACATTCCTCCCCACCACCATCTCTTCCATGTTTAGATTTTCATCAGAGTGATCAGTGTACCTGGTCCAAGCCAGGATTTTTTGGTTAGCTTTCTGACCTGAGTAATTTTTCATCCTACCTTCTCGCTTCTAAAGCAAGTTGACTTTAGCAAAAGCTGTTTCTTTCAGTATTACTGGAAACTATTTTTCTTTAATAGCACTGGTTCATAATTAACTAGTAGAAAACAGTAATACTTCACACAGAAGAAAACAGTATCCTTTATTTCGTACTGCATTTATTTTGCCCTTTTCTATGCCTTATGTGATGGTGTTTTATGATTATGATTCACTGAAGTAGAGTGATAAATACCCAAACAGGGCTTAAAGATTTCTTTGGCATGCAGAGGTAGTAGTTGATCTTTGTAAGCAATCAACTCGTCTTTCAGGAAGTTTGATGTACTAATAAGACATCAGTATAATAGTAAAGTATGTTGTTTGATTGCTGAAGACCTAAGCAGGGTGTAAGTAGTTAGCCATAAAAACAGTCAAGCTGCGTTTCCGACAACAGTTGGCACAGCTGTGTTGGAATGGGCATTTATCTTTTTTACCATAGAGAAACCTTTTTACTGTTTACAGTTTTTCTACCTTATCATACTGTATTAATATCAATTATATCAGCACAATACAGAAATGTTAGTTTATGAGAAGGTGTTACCATCAAAGTGTCACAAAACTGTTGAAAACAAATATTTCTGGACTATATGAACCTTAAGAATGGCTAATGCAAAACTGATAAACAGAAAATGTAATACATTTTTCAGTGAACAAACTGCAGTAAAAACAATTTTTTTTTAAGACAGCATAATTTCTGTATTCCAGTGTGATTTAAATAAGAAAAAATGAAATTGCCTGCAGGATTCCTGCTTTAAGAACAGTTTCAGAAGTACTGAATTCATTTGAATTGCCTTATCCTAGAAGTGACAGCTTCTGGAG
Source organism: Odontophorus gujanensis (assembly GCA_013399175.1). Lineage (NCBI taxonomy): Eukaryota > Metazoa > Chordata > Aves > Galliformes > Odontophoridae > Odontophorus > Odontophorus gujanensis. Next base: position 186,524 of record VXAB01003247.1, on the reverse strand, counting down.
CTATTTCTGTGCTTAGCTGTACCTTCACAAGGACTCTGTAATACTGAGCTGAGAAAGTCATTCCTATTTGGGTAAATCTGACACATCAGCCTGCAGATAGAAAAATGTCTTCATGGAGAAAGATATTCAAAGAAGTTTCCAGGACTGAGGGTTTTGAAGTGGAGGGCTGAAAAGAGCTAGCGAGAGATTGGCTAGCCAAAGTCAGATCACAAAAAATGTTATATTTATAAAAAAAGGAAATCGTATTTCTTATGTGGGTAAAAGGATACTGCAGCAACCTTCAGAAGGAGCCTAAACAGAATCCATGTCAATGCTTTGGATATATTGGTTGCATACTCTAGAGTGAGTGAGTAGTAAGTAATCTGGTTTGGCATAACATCTACTTTCCTTGCCTGTGCAGTACTTTTGGTTTGTCTGAAAGCTAAACCACTGAAAAGTTAAAATCCCAAAACTGCATTCTTCTCTCAATGAAAAGTTAACAAACAGCATTTAAGCAACTTGTATGAAACAGAAAATTTCAAGTGTTCATAACTGGAATCTCTTGATACTTCCCATTATTCCCTGAAATGTCTTGCTTAGGCTTTTTGCGTCTCCCTTGAAATGTCAGTACTTTTGTTAAGAGGAATGATATATCCATTTACTCTTGCAGCAGTTCTGTTATGGTTGTAGTCTAACTAATACCTTCCCAAAGAAATCAGCTCTTATCTGCCTTCTCTCTGGAACTTGGAGAAGATATCATAGTCTGTAGGAAATAAGGTTAGAAGTGAGCTCCAAAGGTCATCTAATCTATCCCCATTACCTCGATATCACCTCCAGGGAGTATGGCAATGGCATCTACTCCTTTCTTATATCGTAATTCTTTCCTGCTTCATGACTTACTGCTGACAGAAAAAACTTCTTTTTTTTTTCCCTAAGTTCAGGTGCTATTATTGCTTGTACTTTTATTTATTTATTTATTTTTTCAGAGATAAAAAGAAGTGTTTCATGTTGTCTATGGCACAAATATTTCTAGATCAGTCAGTATTTCCGAAGAACAGTACAAGGAGGGGAGGAAGCCCTATCTGTAAAACCGTAATTTTTTCATGAAAGTATTCTGTTGAGGAAATTCCAGGAGACAGTTTCTAATTTGGGATGGGATGCGATGGAATGGAATGGAATAATTAAGGTTGGAAAAAACCACCAAGATAATCTAAAAATGACTTTTGCTTGTGTTTTATGACAAAAATACTGCCTTTAAGTGTTTTGAACTTTTAAAATTAGGTCTTCAAAAAATTTTAGTAACTGTCAGGAAGGTGTAAGTGACCTTCCTTTCTAGATTAACTGAAACCTGAAACCAGTATATCACAACTCAAAAAGTTCAGATGGTTCTTTTACACTCCAAAAAGCATAGAGTATGAAAATAACGTTTTATTTTGTTAATATTTTGAATTAGGACTTGATGGCTTTGCTTTTGAAGTAGTCACAGTATTATCTTACCAGAATTCCGTATTCAGTATGACTGAAAGTTGGGTGATATTACTTTTTACAGTTGCCTTTTAATCTTCTCTCTTGGCAAACAAATACAGCATCTAAGAGTTACTGTTGTTATACACATTGAAAGGCTTTATGTGGAGATTCATGTTGTATCACATTATCTCTTCTGTGTGGTAGATTTTAATGTTATATTGTAATCTTTAAAAACCATTCATTGCTTGATTCCTTTTCTGGCAGAAGAACATAAAATAGGAGGCATTACCTTCAGAGCACCTTATTTTTTTCCCAAGATGTAAATCTTTCTTATTTCTTCCATATTATTCTATTATTTTACATTTGAGCACCATAGTCTCTTTTCAAATCCTTGTGGAAATTTTGGCATTTAATCTAAGCTGTTCATTAATATGTTTCTCACAGAGTTCTCTTTTATTTCAGGTGCTGTATAGTTAATTTTTCAACAAAGTGTATTATGTTTGTATCCCACTGATTTTTGGTGGGTCTTTTATTTATTACTTAGTGAGATTTTTAATAAGATGAAATATTGGTAAGTTGAAAACTTGTGCAAGTGCATTATCTTTAAAATCTTCTATCTTAAAATCGAATTCAGTAGGGTTTGACAAAAGTCTGCATCGCTTTAAAGACTGTGCAGTGCACAGGTACAATTCAGATGCAGTTTGTCCTCCAATCTATGTATGTGTAGTGATTATACCAACTAAGAGAAAGGTAAAATATAAAAAATAAAATTGTGTAACATCATGTTAGCGAAAAGTTTTAGCACAGAACAAAGGAGATAGTGAAACATATAGTCTGCATCCCTCTATAGCATGTTAGTAGAGAAACTACTGAAGGTAATTCATTTTAAGAGTGAAGTGTGTATGCAGCACTGCTGGTGATATTTTGTTATGGGAGCTATTGGAAATAATAACCCGCTGTGTGTGATAAAGAGAAATGACAACACTTGGTAAGTGCCTTCATGCTGTTTCCTTGTGACAACTTTTGGTCGGGGTTAAATAGTTTCATTACATTCCATTAAAACAATTGTAAATCTGAAATTTCAGTGATTTTGAAGTAAAACTTGTTTATGAACTCAACTGAGTTTTCATATCCTGAGTCAGGATTATTTTAAAAAAGTGTTCATAATCAGCAACATTGAGAAATCATGTATATGTTCTTTTTGAAAAGAATGAAGTCTGTTCATCTATTTAGATGGAACTCCTCCAGCTCAGGTTGTCGGTTCAATCAATGCAAATTTTCAGGTTCTTCAGTAATTTGCAGCAGATAAAGGGTGTTTTCTACCCCTTTTTGTCTGCAGATGCGGGATGAGAGATCTGAAAATAACAGTAGGGAATAAGAAAATACCAGTGATAGTTCAGTCTAATGTAAAATGTTCCAAATAAATTCTATTAACCTCTCTGATGTTATTGATCGCAGTTATATTAAGTAGATTTTAAAGCAAATGATTAGCACAGTTTTAAGCAAAACCAGCAGTTAACCAGCAGTTAACCAGCAGTTCTGCAGGATTCCATAGTAACTATTTATTTTAGAAATCAGACCACTCCAGAATTTCCACACGCAGTGTGAGGCAGACAGTTTGACCACTTCCTTAAGGATAAAGATGTATCTATTAGGAATTCTAGTACGTTATAAAAGTTTGTGGGTTTTCTTTTCTATCGAGTATGTACTTCATATCCTATTAACAAATCAATTACAATTCCCTGCGATTTATAACAAAATCTTGTGTATAAAAGGGTTTTAAATGCTTGAAGACTTTCTGTTGCTGTTATTCTTCAGGAGAGATTTTTCTCCTTCAATAAGAATTGATGAATAATGTTCTCCTATGGAGTGTATGCTGTAGACAACTCCCTTCTTCCAAAATTGCCACTGCCTCCTATTGCTCTCAATGGGATTGAAACCACAGTTGCCCTAAGCTAAGACATTCTTCTGCGTAGTGAGTAATGCTTCGTGTTGTTTCCAGGATGAGTGGAACTTCTCTTCAGTGGAAGAATTATCCCTCAAGCATATGCAACTGCAAAAAACTTTAGCCAGGATAATAGTGGCAATCTAAGTGATGCAGGATTAAAATTTTTAAACTGCCTTTTAAAGTAGTTTTATGTGATCTCATTGCAAATACGTTTAAAAAAGAATTTTACAGAGTTGCAAGATGAGTAAAATTAAAACGTTGTGGAAGATAAAAATGCAACTGAGCTCAGTTTAATCCTGACTGTTTATTAACTTTGTAATTTCCATTCTTTAAGTTTTGTTTACAGTGACCATAACAGTGTTGTACTGTTTCTACTTTTAATTAGAGATACTTTCCACTTAATATAATTAATATAAACTTAGTAATAGTAATAATTCATAATATAGAAATTAATATAAACAATATAATGAGGGAGGTGTTTTTTTTTTAAGTAAATACGCAGTATAGCAAATTAGATTTATTGATAGTTATTTAGTATTTCTGATTGTATCTTGAGTGAGTAATATCCCTTTTTAAGGATATTTCATTTACTGCTGTGATATGTAGGGTTTTTTTAGGACTTAAAGTGAAACTCCCCATTTTAATTACTAACATGAGCTTTTCCTTTGCCAGCTTTTTTCAAGAGTTTATACCTGACAAATGTTAAGAACACAAAGCAAAGTGATTTTACTTAAAAATAATTGAACAAGTGGTTAGCAGTAATGCTTACAATGGGAAAAATTAATGCAGAATAGAATATTTCATTTTTTGTATGCATAATTACTGCTTTCAGATATCTTAAAATGGAATGTGTGCTGCTGTTTGATCTGTTGACGTCAGACTGGTTCTTGCTGGAGGCAACAGTGCCAACAGACCATGTTTTGACCTTGTTTTCTTCAATTTCACCCTTTTTCATGCAATTTGTTAGCATAAATAGGGAATACACATTTTTAAATGGCAGTTACAAAACAATTCCATATATGCATTCCTAAAACGATCTTTAAAAACATTCATAAAACGTTTGCAAAATGTGCATACCACTCAGCAGAGTGGAACTAGAAAACAAGATAAAACAAATGCTTTAGAAACTGCCACTGGTAAAAATTAGATGCTTAGGTCAGAGATATAATGAGCTTTGGGCTTCCAGTTTAGTCAGCAGAAGGGTAGACATTGCTGGGGAATACTTCAGAAAACCTGTCATAGGTCTGTGTTCTGATGAGCACCTTTATCGATGGATTGTCTAGGAAAAAAATGTCCTAAAATTGCAGTTTAAATTCTCTAGCTAAGCTTAGAGCGTAAAATTATTTTCCAGTACTTGGACATACAGTAAAAAAAATACTGCCATGAATAGTTAAGGAAGAAAGAGAAGGAGGAGGTGAAGAAGAATCAATCACAAAGCAATTAACTGATTTTTTTTTTAGCAAGCATACAGCTGTTGGGGATGCATTAAAATAATTGCTGATGGTAACATGGGAAACATGTAGCAGATTCAAGAATTAAACTAGGTTTCTTCACATTCCCAGGTAGTATTTGCTGTCCCATTTTTAACTCAGTGCAAATTTATCCAAGGCTCAAGCTTTACAGTTGCTGAAACAGCAATAAATTGACAGTTTTGGGATGCATCTAGAATTGTTGTAAACTGATTACCAGGAATCACAGAATTAGGCTATATGTTTTCTTTTTTCTTCATGTTGCATGGCTCAGAAGAATGGATTGTTTGTACAGACACAAGATTTGGAATAGGTGGCTGTAGAGTAACCGTAGGACTTTAGATTTTCCACATGTTACTATCAGGAAGAGTTATAGATAAATAGGTAGATATAGGTAAGTTAGGGATAGATAGATGCAGATACGGGTAAATAAAGACAGTAGTAAATAACAACTCTGTTTCCTCTCGTATGTGTCTCTGAAGACAGTATGGAACAATGACTCGTACTCATTTGTGTTTTCACTTAAATGATGTTTAATACTTCACCTTTCTATTTAGAAAATACATGATTCAATACCAGGGGGAAAAAACCAATTAATATTAGTTTAGACTATATTATACTGTCACAATATATCTCTAAATTTGATATATATATATATATTTCCTTTTGCTACTCCATATTTGGTACTCAAAGATATAAGGAATAGGAAAAAAAAAAAGAAAATATATATTTGAGATCTATGGCTAGGTCAGTGACATTTTACTGACATATTGGCAAAACTGTTCAAAGCGTAGTCCCACTAGTTTGGGAAAAGTTATGTGTCCATTGAAATAATTAATATTATATCCTTAATAGTATATTGCTTATAATCTCATATAATATCATTGGTGTGTAAGGTTCCACAATATTATGACTTTTTTTGTTACAATTTTTTTTTCCTTTTTACAAAATAACTTTTTTAAGACTTGAGGTCACTGGAGTGAATCAGGCATAGAAATCATAGAATCATTAAGCTTGAAAAAGACTTCTGTCTAGTCCAGTCATCACTTGTTTATGATTCTTCCAGCAAGCAAATTTGTTTTTCTTTTAAGACATTAGTTTGTTGCTTCCCTACAATAGCACTCAGTTGCCTTAAATGGATTGGCAACTAGTAAGACTTTTGAAAATATTTTCAGATTGAGTTACCCAGAACATTTAGTTTGAGAATATTCTCCTCAAGAGGGGACTGTTCTGCAAAAAATCACACATGGGATACTGTATTTTGAGAATGTCACTGCATGAAGTACCTTTTTAAATGCTGCTAATACAAACTGGAAATCCATAATCCTTAATTAACGTATGTTGTGAAGAGCACCTCTTGGATGCCAGAACCTCTCAGGTTTGTTTTACGCTTCTTCACCCATACGACTTACGAGCAGATACTCTTACGTTGTTAGAATTTCCCCAACATCATGCGTTAAATTGTATTATGTAAATTCTGCATATTATGATATGTCCAGAATATTATTGCCATGCCAACTTGTAGAATTGTTTTGCAAAATTCAGGCATTATTAGTCATAGGAAAATATAATACTAGTAATAGTAATAGTAAAGAAATACACTATGAAAAATCCTGCAAATTTGACGTTTTCTTAATGATTGCAATAGATGGTAACATTTGTAATTTCTATTTCATACCTAGTAACCAAGGTTCATATGCGTTCTATCAAAACTGTGATGTAATCTGTTACTGTGATCACTGTGGTCTATACAGACATTGTCTGTTTAAGTACAGTAAAACAGATGCATCAAGAAGTCAGAAGTGGATTTAATGTTGTGCACAACCTCATATATGTATGACAAATGGAAATATCCATTGTGTTCCACTTGATTGATGTTACTTAGTTATTTTAGTGTGAGAAACATTCTGGGTCTGATTTCTTTCGAATTTTGGAAAACTTCAGATTTCTGTAAAGTGGGTCATTAGGAAATTTTGTGCATAGTAACTTAGTAGAAATTCAATTTTGTTCATGCACACTTTTAGAAGCTAGTGTATCTTTCAAAATCTGATTGATGGCACTCTGAAGTTATCTGCAGTCTGGTTTCAAACTAGGTAAAATAGGTTAGCGAGAACCTTCAGAAATGTTTGAATCATTCACTTTATAAATGGAAAGGAAAAAATGGATCACAAGATTGCTTATGCATGACTGTTTCTTTCTATTTGTCAACAGTGGATTCAGTTTTAATTAATGATTGACACCAGTGTTGCAATTATATAAAATAAGACTTACAGTTTCTCCTATAAAATTCTGTAGATACATGAGGACATCAGTCTTCATGAAGTAAAACACAATTTGCAAGCAATGCAGCAGCGTTACTTACAGCCCAGTTGTAGTAAATTCTTAGGCAGAACAATTTAAAAGTAAAATAAACCTTAAATGTAGTACTGCTGTTTGTCTTTAAAATGGTATTTCTCTAATCCCTGAGTCGTGAAGTGATGATTTTAGCTTATCTTAGTAAAATATTTTTTGTAATAGCTGTATTCATACTCAATTAGCAAATCAGATCTTTTATGATAACCAGCCATGTTAATTGTTTATGTTCCCTTGCTACTGTTTCTGTGTAAAAATGCAAATTATATTTCACACAAAATAAGTATTTTGTTTAAAATTTAAAAATGTTTCCAGGGCTACTTATTTTTTGTTTGTATACTGTAACATGAGAACTGGATATTCAAATACAATTTTCCATTTAATTGGTCATATATCGAGGAAATACTAGTATTTGTATGGATTCAAACCCACCAGCACTCCTAATGCATGAAGATGGAAGATATGATCAAGAATAACAATAAATTCACCTTCTTTATGTCATCTGCCTTTCTCTTCTTTTCTGTATTTTATTTGAGCCAGGCCCGCCATTATGAATAATCTGTTGGTAGTCAAGGCATTACCCACAAGAACCCTCATCTACACCTTTTCCTTTTCTCTCTAAATCCTTTTTCTCAGTTCTCCCTTTTCCACTGTCCCTCCATCTTTAGTTCAAAGGATATTGTTGGTCAGTTAGACCCACAATGGGTTTTCACCAAGCTGTTTTCCTCATTACTTGCAAAGGATCTGTTTTAGGCATAGGATCAAAAGACAAAGCAGAAGTCTGGTGATAAGCATGTGCTGAAGCCGAGCAGTCTGTATCTGACTTTGCTTAAGAGCATCTATACAGCAGACACACGCACTTTGAGGGATGTGGTACTCTATTCGTACCTTCTCCAAATGTTAAACCATCCAGGAAATTAACCAGGAGCTGTGCTGTGTTTAGTGCAGCAGACCTCGAATTGCTCATTTGGAAGGTTTTCAGATCTGTCTGCTGGCATCTGTCACCGTGTTCGCAGTTCTGCCTGGGGCTGGCTCAATGGGGAATGCACACCTAGGCTGCCATTTGAAGAAGAGATGGTAGATGCTTACCAGTGACTCTCCAGACATGTTTTTGAAATCGTTCCTGTTCTGCTCAGGTTGGTTGCAGTTCTGTGGATGAGAGCAGCCTGGTGGATAGGAAATGTGCTATCTTACATCTTCTTCAACTAAGCAGGAGGTTAGGTGGGAGTTGTGTGTGCTGTCGGTAGTTGTGTGAGCAAGAAACAGGTTCCTAGCCTTGAGCACTTCTCCATGAGAATATATAGAGAGAGACAACTCATCTTGAAGAGACCTAGTTGCAAGAAACTTTTTTTTTCGTGTTTTACAGTAATGCCAACTGATATATTGCTTGTCTAAAGAATGTGTATGTACATGATTACCAAGTGATTATAATGTATTGCACATCAGAAATAAGCAAGATATGGAAATCTAGTTCTTTTAGTATTTCTTCCTGTACCAAGGTAGCACTGGTGGGAAAATGTTTACCATACAGATTTTTTGAAACACAGTTTCACGGAGTTACGTATTTTTATTAACCACTCCCAAGAACACTGATCACAATTATAATGTTAGCTGTTCTGAAGCATACACTCGAGAACCAAGGAATTCTGGAAAATCTGCAATAAAAGTTGGCCTTAGTAGATCGCCAGTCATTTCTCTATTGGAGGACTCAGAGATATTTAATTTCTCTGTTGCTAGACAAGATGCATTCTATACTTAAGATGTAAGTTTTCTGTTCTCTGCTTGATCGTTGGCTACATGGAAGTCAGTGGAGTAACACAAAGGTTAAATAAAGGTAAGATTAAAACCTGAATTTTCCAACTGCACTGCTATACATATGAAATCAAAGTTAGATCATGGAAAAACACTTCAAGTGGAATACTGTTCCTTATTGTTTAAGTGAGTTTTGTGTGTGTGTATACATATGTGAATGGTTAGATACTAAGGAACACATTGGTATGGTTGTGGGTTTTTTTCAGTTCATGTAGAGCAACATAGTGAACATGAGTTTTAATTGTGGTGACTTGTATATGGTTTCATGATACAACCACCTGTCTAATACAGCAGACATTACTGACAGTTCTCCTGAAATGGTTCTGTGTCTATCATAAAAAGTGAGGCTGTTTGCTTTTTAAAGGAACAGCATGATAGCACTTGGTGATATGTTCCAGTTTACTAGCTACTAGGTCAGACAGTCTCTTTTGTCCAAACAGAAGGGTTGAATGCATCACTTCTCTCTTACTTGTGAATTATATAATCTAGTTCCAAAGTCCATCTGCTTGGGCGCTCTAACATTTCTCCTTTCTATTGTACCTAGCAGAACTAAGGTGTACAACAGTACTCAGGCCATAATTAAGATGGTGCCCTTAAGCTACACGTGTGTATTTTTTCTTATTTTCCTGTTTGGAGATTTTGGCAGAAGATGCATAGATATCTATTTTTTGCCTTTTATATGTTTTCATATTTGATTTTTCTTTCCCAGAAGAAAGAAATGTTCTGTTGCCCTAATAAGCAATATGACAGCAATATCAATGTCTTCTCTGGCAACTGTGTGCCCAAATTGATGACTAGTACTAGCTTTTTATTTGAACAATTTGTTACAACAGTTTACAGCTGAATTAAAAATGTGCTATTGAAATATGAGATTGCTTCTTTAGTGAGGTTAAATTCTTGCATTAGTATTTCTTTGGAATACAAATATCTCAACATTACTTAGAGGCTATCAACATGTATTGCCCCTCTGTTGGATATGATAGTTTAGAATTCCTATAGTGTGCATGTTAATTCACTAGAAATGATATTTTATATCACAGTATGTATTAAAATAGAGCAAAAACAAGCCAAAAACAAAAATCAAATTGACCTTTGGAATCATTACTAAATAATAAAAACTGTGTAATACAAAAAGCCAGTATAGATCCTCAGAATCCTCTAGAATGTTACTAAAAAAAAGATGATGTAAAGGATGATTCTGTAGGCAGTCAAACTGAAGTCAGAAGGCAAATGTGTTAATAGACATGCTATGTTCACTCATGTGCTGTGACTGTGAGATGCAGTGAACATGCCCAGTGCTGCAGCAGTCAGGGTAGTGTAACACTTTTCAAGCCACTCTTGTGGAAGGAAAAGTTGGAGAGGACAGAATGTGAGCAGTGCTTGTATTGGTCGTATCAGGCAGGGCGTGGGGATTTCTGTGCTGGCAGAGCTGTCTAAGCAATGATTGCCCCCAGGGAGGTCTATCAGGACAAATTCTCCTGGGTTCTTTGGAAGTTACTTTTGGAGGTATATAGTTGGTGGAAAGAAAAGCTAATGATAATAATTCTGTAAATCATTGCTTCCTACAATGACTCCGTGATGGAAACAAATACGTGCACACATTGGTGGTTTTGCTGATATTTAAAAACCCAGCTTCCCCAATGTGCTTCTATTAGGTAGCAAATGGAAAGCGTTCAAGATGGGCAATTGGAAAACCATTATCCCAGTACCACGTTTTTTCACTGTTAACTCAAGTTAACATTACTCAAGTCATTACTTGAGTCAGTTACTCAAATCAGTGGAGGCTTGACTCTACTGTAAAGTTTGCTACCTTTGTTTTGTTTACTATGTTTGGAAAACAAGGAAGTAGTGTGCATTAGGTACAAAATTTCCAGCAGAGGGTATCAGAAGAGTATTTCCATAGGTCTCCATCACACAGGTGAGGTTTGCATGTCCTATTCATACTTTTCTTGTTTTCTTTGTTATACTGTCACAAAAGCGATATAAAAGCAAATAGGTACAATTAACGGATTTTTTATTAATTTTAATTGTTTTTGAGAAAGTTGAAGTGGGCATGACTAAATGGGAGATGACAGAACTGTCTGGGTAATGAAGAATATCACTTTTGCTTGTGTTTTTGTCACTGTCATGTTTCTTGTTAAACTCAGGAATAATAATCCATGCTGCTTAGGGAATGAAACGTGGTAACCTGTGAATATTTACAAATATCTATTTTGTCCAGATATTTTTACAGTAACTCTAATGTATAATATCATGAAAAATGAGTTGCCTTCTGTTCTGTCAGTGTTAAGATTTCAAGGTCCAATTAAATCTCAAACTAAGAACAAAAAAACAACAACAGAACAGGAGATATTTCATACCTGTTGCAAACACTTTTGCTGTGAAATTGTTTTGTTTTTTCTTTTTGTAAGGAAAAAATTAAGGAAAGATTATCTTTTCCTTTTTAGTTTTTTGTTTTTGTTTTTGTTTTAAGGAAAGTTTATCTTCCCCTAATTTCTTTTTACTGTAACTTTTGGGAAAATGTCACCTTGTCAGCTCCAGATTTAACCCTACTGTAGATCAGTCTTCGTTACCAAATAAATTGTAATTTTCTGAACCAACCCTTCCACTTGAGGCTAATCCTTAAGGGAAGAGGTAATTTTCCTGTTTATCTTAGTTGATATACTCCCTAAATTTCAATCTGTACATTAACTTGACCTTAATTATGTGACCTCATTGATGAAATGAAGATTACCTAGCCAAGTTCCATGCATGGTAAATACTTTGTCTTGTGTTTGTAGCAATCACCAACTATCTCAGTGGGTTAATCTTAATATTTGAGCCACTGAGTTATAGCTTCTAATCATTTATTTGATGAAAATTAGAAGAATTTTTTTCTGATTTTAGCTTCAGGTGACTACAGACTAACTTTCAGCAAACAATAAGTTCATGTGTTAGAAATTAATTATCAAGGCTGCTGAAGGTTGGGCAGGTAGGAGAGGACTTGATGCACCAGGCATTTTTGTCCTGTACAATGAAGTTGTTAGAAATAGACTACAGTACACTGGGAAAATCTAGCTCTGCTGTTATTGTTGGTAACATTCACAGTTGATTTGCAGTAAAATGCAAGTCACTCTAGTCTGTGAATAAATATCTGACTGCACAGGATGATAATTGCTCTGCCTGCACTTTCTTTGGTGCCTACTTATCTCAGCTGCAATGATTGATAAAAATATTTTTTGTACTGATGTTGAACACTTCTAAATTATATAATGATTTTTGTATTATTTCGCATTTACTCTGAAGAAAGTTCATGCTAAATTGAGTTTCAGTGCTTTCAGTATCTTTATTAATCAGAATACGAAAAGTATGGTATGCTTCCCCTTTTTGCACGAGATCAATTTTTAAAGCAAGAAATCCTTTTTCTTTTTGTGGAATGATGCAGAGTTATGGACGAGGATATCAAGTAACTGACTTCAAACAGAACACAAATTCACTAAAGTGAAAATGATTGTGATAGTTTTCTAATTTCCCCCACAGTGTATGTAAAACTGACTTTTAAAGTGTTTAGTGGATAATGGATCATGTAAGGTCAGTACTAGCCATAGCTGTTATGGCTATTATTTTCTCCTTTCATGGGAGGGTGCTCAGCAAAATGAGATTGTCACGCTCTTTTTTTTTTTTGAGAGGACAGCGACAGACAGTTAAAAGCCTCTTCATGTAAGGATGTTATTTCATAAAGACACCAGCACTGGATTATCCCCTTCACTTTAAACTTCTGCCAGCTTGTACAAAGAGATAAAACAAAATAGCCCCAATCCCAGGGGTGGAGAAGTGCTGGCCAGATCTGCCCATGTCCACAGCTTTCATTTTGATTAGTCACATGTGAGGAAAATTCACTTAGGCTGAGAGGTAAATTTAATACCAGTTATGCCCATGCTGTTCATATCACAACCATTTTCACATGATGCCACTTAATTCCCTAAGAAGCAGAAAGGTAAATCGGTGGCTGGCCAGCTAAGGTGTCATAATGCATTAGGACCAGGGCTCGCTGCAGGGGATAATGGTTCTGATTGCTGTTGACTCATGTCTCCACCAACTGCCTCATGTAAAATAAGTGACATTTAAAAGGCATCAAGATGTGAGAAGAGGTTAAAAAAAAAAAGAAGAAAAATAACAGAAGAAGAAAAAGCTGAGTACTAAACTTGCCACTTGAACATAAAGTCCCTTTTTCACCCTAAGTGGTATAAAAATGATAACTCAACATGCCATAGGTGACCTGCACTGCGCTTTGAACTTCCTGTCTTGTGTTTTTAGAGAAAACCTGTAAAATTGCTTCTGGGAACTGCTCCAACATGTTATCATTTATTTCCCATTTAATTTTTTTTACTTTTATTTTTTTGCCCTTAGATATCAGCCTATTCATCTTTTAAAAAGCTTAAGGCTGAATCAAGTTAGGCAACGGTATACAACAAGAGGCAGCCTAGTCTCTGAAGGCCCATTTAAGTCTATTTTTATAAAGAGAATCAAATTCCAGTTTACAGTAAGCATATGCTTCAGTTGACATCTGTTTCTAAGACTTGGATGCTTTGTTTGCATAACAGGCACCAATAAATGGCCTTGTTTTAAGTCTGCTCACTCAGTTGTATTTGGGTTGTTCAGCTGGGGATTTGAGTTGCAGCTGATCCCCCACCGCTCATAGCAGATACGAGAGAGAAGAAAAAGAATCTGAGAAAACCAGTCTTATTTATTAATGCAGATTTCAGCGTTCTCGGTGAACCACTCTCCTTTTGTTACATGACCACTAAATTCTTGTTTGCCCAAGCAAGAAGTGTTTCAGAGTATCAAATTAAAGATAATAAAAAAGGGTTGTGTGCTTTTTTTTCCTAAATGTTTTATTTAATAGCTCTTGTATCTTACTCAGCTGACAAAGCCTGGTATTATGGAGAACATGTAATGTTGGGAATTAAAGGGATGATATGTGTAAGAAATGCATTTGTTTTGGCAACGTGTAATTACACGGTATAGTAGGTGTTTGTTTTTTTAATATTGTGTTTTCTTTAAATCACAATGCCCTGCTAATGATGCAGTCTAAAACATACAGTAAATAAAATTTAATGACATCCGCTTTTGTGGTCAAAAATTCTGAACTTTAGAAATAAAAATAGCAAAGTATATATGTTGCTTCTCTATCTTTCAGAATGTAAGCCCTCAGTGAGAAGATGCATTCTGTTGCAATTATTTGATGTTTCTCTGATATCTATAATGTAATTTAAATGCATTTCCGCTAAAACTAGAAAATGCCTATAAAGAGGGCAAAAATGTATTAGTAGTATCACAGCTGTATAATTACTTTGCTTAATAACTACCGTGGTGTTTTTTTTTTTTTAAAGCAATAATATCAGCACTGATTCCTTTTAGTATTTTGACTTCTCCCCCTGTAAATTATTGTAAAGTGCTCTCTAGTAGTTTACAGAATATGTAACGCATTTCAAGTGGATTTACTTATCAACTTTTTTTCTGGTGGTACCAACAGCAGTAGTATGAAATGTATCTTCTCCATTTACTCTCATCCATTGCACCTACTTTCTTTTTCCCTTTAATTTTTATATATGGTAAAAATTTCATTGAAGAGAGATTTTAGATGACAGGACTGTAATTTTAAACCCAATAGAAGAGGTGTAAGCAATTTGAGCTTAGCTGAAGCATAATCTTAGGTTGTCAAGAAGAAACCCATTCTCCCTATGCTAATCAATCAGTATATCAACCGACCAATCATCTCCTCAGCTTAGCATATATCCTAAGGTTTGATATATCTATTAACTGCCCATCATGCAGCTGGTCTCTGGTTGATGAGATTCCCCCTATCTTGGCATTTGGAGGCAGACAACTGAGCTATCACAGCCTCAGATAAATACTAAAGTGGAGATTTCAATCCTGCTCCTGATAGCAAAGACAATCCAGGAATATAGAACATATTTTCAGTACAGAACACACAGAGAATTACATTTTCAACAGTGTGTTGTATTTGAAAATTGCATATATTTCATTATTTCTTCTTCGTCCACCCCCATCCCTTACCCAGAAATAACAGGAAATTACTCTTATATTGTGACTAGAACTCTTAAAGGGAAAAAGAGCTACAGTTTGTGGTTATCTGCTGATTACTATAGTGGAGAAATACACCTACTTGGAAAAAAGTTGTTTTCCTCATTATTTGTGTTATTATTTTACTGATGGAGATATATATATATATAAAATAGCATTACAACATATTTAATCCTTGAGGAAAAAGTTTGAATTTCAAAAGATTGTACACTTATCTCTGCATCTTGAAAGTCTGAGCCCAAATGTCATTAGGAGAAAACGTAGTCTAGCTATTGAACAGTCTACCTGCTACATGGGAATTCAGTGTGAAGAGAAATGCTGTGGAAAGTGACGACTTACTCTCTTGGCTTTGCAATTAGAAAAAATCTGTATCTGCCTTAAAGAATAATGGGGCCTAAGTGAAATATTGTACAACTTTGTTTTTATCAGAAGAGGGGTGGCCAGCAGGGACAGGGAGGTGATTGTCTTTCTCTTCTCTGCCCTTGTGAGGCCCCATCTGGAGCACTGCATCCAGATGTGGGGCTCCCAAAACAGAAAAGATACGGAGCTGTTGGTGAGGAACCAGAGGAGAGCCACAAAGGTGATCAGAGGACTGGAGCACCTCTCCTACAAAGACAGGCTGAGAAATCTGGGCTTGTTCAGCCTGGAGAAGAAAAGGCTGGGAGGAAAAAAGGGAACTATGAAAACTGGAAGAATCAACTTTTTACTTGGGTAGATGGTGACAGGACAAGGGGGAATGGTTTTAAGCTCAAGGAGGAAAGTTTTAGATTGGCTGTCAGAGGAAGTTCTTTACAGAGAGGGTTGTGAGGTGCTGGCACAAGCTGCCCAGAGAGGCTGTGGAAGCTCTGTCCCTGGAGGTGTTCAAGACCTAGTTGGATGGGGCCCTGGCAACCTGGTTTAGTACCAGATCTGAAGGTTGGTGGCCCTTCCTGTGGTATTGGACTTGGAACTTGATGATCTTTGGGGTCCTTTCCAACCCAAACCATTCTATGCTTCTCTTTAGGGAGAATTTTAGGGCCACCAAGGATCTGTGGTCACCAGAGAGTTGAACAGGCAAGGAAAAAATTCCAATACTGAAATCGTGGTGTGAAAAAGTGGGGACCAGTTTCTGTGTATGACAAGTCAGCAAGCATGCACTCACTCAAAGAATTTGATAAATTTCATTTCAAGACCTATCAGGAAAAAAACTAAAGATGTTGTTATGAGGTCAACTCATAGGCATTTTCCTGCCTACATGTAATTAAATCGGGTGGAGTGATTTGCATAGATATTTTTTCTTTTGTTTTGTGACTCAGTTCACTAGATGTTCTGACGTAGATTCTTTGTCAAATGTAGTAGTTCATAGGCTATATGTCTCAGTTAAAATACATTATTCTTCACCTGAGAGCACTTCTGTCTCAGAGTGTAAAAAATATATGTGTACAGCCCTACAGTTTTTTTCACATGAATTCTTGGAGCACCTGTGCTGCTCTTTTGCATTATTTATGCCTTGTGAAATAAGAATGTGGCCAGTTAGGTCATAGTTCATTACAGTAACATGGGAAATGTGAAAGTAATCAGGGAAGACTGGTTGTTTGTATGTCAGACCACTTTGGAGACTAAATTCTACTCATCATTTTAGTATTCTCCCTTACCATAGTCCACTGAGACATTGATTTCTTGAAGAGGATACCCTTCAATTGAAATCTAAGAAGTGATAGAAAGCAGTAATACTAGCATATACTAATATAATGAAGGCTTGTTAGTTTCTCAGAAAGACCTTATCAGTTGTATATCTCAAATTCAGGATTGGTTCAAGAGCTGGGATATACTGCCGTAGCTTAATTGTCAATGAAGTTACACTGCATAATACCAGCTGAAGATCTGGCCCTTTGTATTTAGCACTAATGAAAAGTGTCACATCAACACCATTGCCTATTGAAACTTGTTCAGGCAAAAACCAGTCATAAACAAGAGCAGTGTAAGTTCTCTTGTAATGATAAATCTGTGTCAAACATGACTTGGAAGGATCTGTAAAGATCTTTGTGCTTATTTGGCCTTTCAGAAAAAAAAAAAAAACTTTATATAACTTCCCCTCACTATAAGTAACATTTACTTTAACACAGTCTGAATTCATATGGAACGTAGATGTGTGTGGGTCTGCAAATAGGTGAGATGTCTGGAAGCGATTCATCCTTTTGCAGTGAACTCGAGAAAAAAGCTCTTTACCAACTAAATTTAATGTAAGAGATGATAACAAGGCTAAGGTTTAGTAATGTAAGCTTTGAGGCACATAATGCAGGATGATTATTGATAGTGTATACTTTTAGAACAATTGCACATAAGATTGCTTGAAGACATCTCCAGAGAGGGAATCGAGGCTTATGAAGTCTCATGATCTAATAATTCTGTTTAAGAGTATGTGAGATGTGTTAGTTGCCAGTTGATGAAGTTCCAAGTACATTTTTTTTAGAGGTGGTCCAAAGCCTTCAAACTTAAGTCTGCACAGAGTTGTTATTTCCACTTGCACACAATTAATAACTCCTGGCAGCACAGAGTGGATGCCTTGCTAGTGGTTTGGTGAACTAAGTAGAATGACAATTTGATAAAGCAGAAACATAATGAATTAGAAGCTACTAGGACCACAGGTGTATCATTTTCGTTTATTTAATTTGATGATAAATGAATTAATAAAAGAGACTTACAAATATGAGAAGTCCAACATTCAGACACCAATTCCATAAAAATCCCCAAAATAAACCTTGAGAACTCCATAAGAATACATAAATCAGATACCCAAACTTTCTCGCTGTGTATCAAATACTTGAGGAAGGGAAATATATTAGTAACTAGAGTTCATCTATAGGTTTTTACCCTGTCTAACCGTGACATATCTTTAAATCAGATAAATAGATAAATTGCTCACTTCCTCACTTCATCTATAGACAGAAGTGAATTTTGTATATTATAGTTGACCAGGCAGGGGTACAAGGCTACAGCTGAAGTAAGACTTGATTATATGACACTGCAAATATTGATCATAAGAACAGTTATTCATTTGAAATAACCAACTATTTACATGGACATCATTCTTTGAAATCTTTCTTTCAGAATAGCTTCTTGTTTTGAAGCAAATAAATATGCATGTACTCAAAATTTGATGCAACATATTTAAATGATTTAGTTCAAATATCATTGAATATTCTTTTTCTACTCTTCTTCAAATGAGTGCTCATTCAAATCAGATATTATGAAAACCCAGTGACTAATCCTAAATTCAGGTGTACTACCACTCAGGCTAGGAAGATTGCTAGTTGATCATGCTAAGATGCTCTCTTATCCATTATTGGATCTGAAAAAGAGGAGGATTAAGAATTATCTGACTTCTCAGTTAATGTGCAAATCATCTAAAAGCTCAGCTTAGAAAGGTCTTAGGAAGCAGAACAGCACTAAAATAATAATGTCTTAAGAATTTTTAATAGTATAAATATGTCATATCACATTTTAGAGGGAAAAAAGAGTTTTATGATTTATATCTCAGGTGACTTTTTATCCCCTGTGTTCCTGTTTTTGTAATTGCATATGAACCATAGGTATCTATAGCTATTCTTAATTTTTATTTTTTTCGATTGCAATTAGGAGTTGTCACCTGAGACACATACCATTGAAACTTACTAAAAAATATACTGCTTTCAAGTGAAAGTAGAAAACATTTTGAAAACTATCTTTGGAAATGAGCATTAATATTAACATGCATGCACATTTAATTAAACATGAGGGTGGGAAAAGTGTATTTCAAGAAATATAGTTGTGTCTAATGATCTTTGCATGTTTTTTTCTGCGATTGTTGTTTCTGGTATCTTTCTCTGCTCTTGGCTATGGTGAAAAAAACCTTCATTGTAAGTATTCAAATACTGCTTTTCTTTATTTTCAAGGCGCAGGACAGTCTGGGAACCTGAAGGCGTCTCTTAATGATCCATCTTTGCATTTTTATGCTAGTTCTGCTGTTCACTGTAGCAATATTTGTTTTATCATTTCTATCATTCCACTATGTATACTTTCCTTTCAAAATCTGTGGAAAGTATTTAAAAAGAGAAGAGAAAATGCTAGTATTTCAAAACCCTATTATAATGCATTTTCAAATATGTCAGACACATCTTTGTTAAAATTAAACCAAGGATTGGTTTTGAGCGAATAGCCCTATATCCTTACAGATGCTGTGGATGGATGCATCTAAGCTGCTTATTATATTGATGGGTTTTGCTGCTCTGCAGCAAATGAAAACAGGCAGCTGCTTCCTCCATCAAAGCAAAAAGGAGCCTGAGTTTTTATTAAACGAGTGTTCATTTCTTCTATTGCCAAAATTCTTACACAAAACAAAAGAGCAGTTTTCGCACATTATTGCTTAACTAGACATGAACAACTGACAGCAAGTGATAAGCCTGTCTGCTTTTCACAACTGGTAATCATTTTTGGAATAGATGTTTTAATATAGTTGAATGTAAAATTTTGTAATTTACATCTACAATAGTACATAAATTTATAGATCCAGGGTTGTTTTTTTTTTGCAGGAGAATGAAGGCTATAATCACAAAAGGTTTGTTCCAGTGTTGTTTAATTTTTAATAACTATTTGAAAACTAGGTAAAAAAAACCACACGCACAACACAATCAGATTCATTCATTTGAGAAAAAGGCTGTTAAAGACAATCATACAGGCAGATTTGTACAGCTCACCAGTTTTTCTTATGGAATAGATATGTGTACGTTTACAGCTTTGACTTCTTACTGGATTTCCAGATGAGTTCCACTGAGCCTCTTAAGTTTTGCACTCTAAGAGAAATTTGCAGATTGCAAACCATCATGTTTCCCTCCTAGTCATGAATAATAATGAGAATGAAAGTGAGAGATACAGTGCTGAGGCCATTTCGCCTGGGCTGAAGATCTCAGCCTGTGCTTATACATATTTTCCAATGATCTGAATATCATAAATTCTGTTTTAGATTGAAAGGGAGACATGAGTTTCTATAAACTGTGTGTGCATAGAGAAAAATGGTGAGATGTATTTCACTTTTTATCTTCTATTTCTTCTAGTGTTCTTGTACCTATTCAAACTCACTTATAGCAGTCCTGCTGTGGAAAAGTAAGCTAGCCATTCTCCCTGTCACAAATTGTTCCTCTTCACATGTGTTAGTGTCAGACGCAGCAAGGCTAAGGTGTTAGGTACTACTGCTAAGGCTGTTAAGTACTTTTATTTACACTGTATGTGTTTGTCACTGAAGTTGTTCACATGCAAATGCACTTATGATAAATTTCAAAATTCAGAGTCTCAGATTAGACAATTGGACTTTCAAATCAGGTTAGCACTTGAAGTGGCCGAGCGTCCAGGAGGGTACAGTGCTCTCTAGTTCCTCTTGAAAATCTACTTCCAGACTGAATTTTGACCTCTGTTGGAAAATAGTTTTATAATTATGTGCACACTGTGTGCAACCAATGTAGCAGAACTGACCCTTCTTTTATCTGTTTGTGCTGTAGATGGATATAAATTTAAACGTGAAAATATGAGTTTGAAAATTGGATTTCTCTGTAGTAGATACTCAATAAAAAGGAGTTTTTTTAATTGTTTTTAATTATTTTTTCCTCACATCAATTCTCTTCATTTCTTCATTTTTCTAAAGTGGCTGAACACTTGACATTACAATACTATGAAAGCTATTTCATATGGAAAGTTTTCACTTTTCTATACATGCATTTTATGGCAGCAAAAGATTAGAACATTTATGGTAATAGTGCCTTGTTATGTGTGTTGCAGGCTTTTTTTTTTAACTAAGTGCACCTTAGGTGGGACCTTAGGTAACCTGGACTGATGATTATCCTTTAATTTGTGTCAGATTTTGTGTGCTAAGTTAGTGAAAATAAATCCTGCTTGTCTATACTAAGCAACTTTTTAAACAGGTTTTTTTTATACTGATTACATATTTGATGTATGGAGTTTGACAAAAATTGAGAGCTGAAGGTATTTTTGATAACTGTTCATGCAACATGAGCAACTACAGCATTACAATTATTTACAAGCTCTTTACTCAGGCAGTTGCCCAAATCAGGACAATTATGCTATGTATTACTAGCAAGGTATATTTGGCAGGCTTATGCTATGTATCCACTCTTTCTTAGTCTTAATTGTACTACCCACAACTTCATAACTTTTCTTTCACTAGAAAATGAATTCTTGTGCTTCAATAATAGAAGAGTTCATAATATTGGTTAGAGCCTTGTTTTGACATTTTCTCCAAATTGCTGTGTTGAACCTTTATTTTTACCTGCTCTCTCACTTTTCTAAGACCTCCAACAGATGTACCATGCTTCTGGCTGTGCTCGGTGGTGCTGATGCATGAAAAACTAACCAGAAGGAAATCATCAAACTTACCTTCCCTTATGACCAAAATATAAGGCATAATTAAAAGAAAACAGGATTTCATACAGTGAAATTAAAGTGGTAACTGTGCTATAATAGTAGTTTCTGCTCTCTGTCAACAATATATCTTGATTATGAGGGATAACCAAAGTTCTGATGCAGTCAGTAAACCTTCACTGCTGAATAAAATTGTTGGTGTTTAATTTGAGACATTATTAATCTCTTTACCTATATTGCTTTTTTTTCCACCCAATTTGATGACTATTAAAACAGACATGCTGATTTCATGTAGCCCACAATTAAGAGATATAAGAAAGGTGTATTTGAGTGTATCAAACTGGGGAAGATCATTGACTTTAGAAGTGCAAACTGCCTTTGCATTTAAGGGTTAATATTTACTTGAAACTTCTAGTTCATATGATGATGTCACACAGCTTAATAATGCAAATAAAAGATAAACGTCGATAAAATGATGTTTTGAATTCAGTCATCTTTACATGTGGCTGTGTGAAGTGCTAGGAAAAAGTGACAAAGAGAACTTGCTGCTTGGCTTGGACAGAAACTTTTTAATCTCCTAGTACAAGTGAAGCATTTGAAGGACAGCTTTATACCTTCTACTCAGAGCTTCAAGGGATGGCTCACCTGTCACTTCCAGTTGTGCCTTTGTTTGCCATGTATAGCAGTGGCAGACAGTAGAGCAGAGTCACACTAATCTTGTGCTATGCCAATTAAAGTAATCAGCAGCTACTGTGACTTCTTTGTACCTATGAAACAGTGCAGAGAACTGATGGCTCCAAAACAAATGTCTTCTTTAAAAAGGCAATGTCTTAAAATTCCCAGCCCTCTTATCATTGCTGAACATTTTCTAATTGTATGCCATACTTTAAGAACTTGACATCATATCTCAGTATTTCCTAACCAAGTGTATGGTGGCATTCTTTAAAATTTGTGTTAAATGCACAGAGGTGAAACAGTAATTACTTTTTTTAATATTGGATAGTTTATTTTTAGAACAAAGTTTTCTGCAATCTCATAGAGAATTCGGCATTTTAAAATGGTAAGTTGTAATAGAACAGGAAAATAAACAGATTTTTTGTTACTTTTGTTTTTGTTACATCCAAATTTTTATACATAATTTTATTACATCAGGTGATGCTTCACCTGATGATTACACAAAGCATTTTCAGAAGGCAGTCTATATGTTATTTAGTCCATATGAGCTGAAGGTTGGTTTGAAG
The DNA here is from genome assembly GCA_013399175.1 of Odontophorus gujanensis. Lineage (NCBI taxonomy): Eukaryota > Metazoa > Chordata > Aves > Galliformes > Odontophoridae > Odontophorus > Odontophorus gujanensis. The sequence continues at coordinate 163,779 of VXAB01003247.1, read as the reverse complement.
AACAAGTTTAAAGAGACCTGGCTTATGTGTTCATAGCACTATTGTGCTTTTTCTTTTTTTAAGTGTTTTTTCTCTGTGGGAAATCATAGCTCAAGGATTTTGGATGAGTCAGGCGTTATTCTTGACCTTCCCAGAATTTCATTCACTGTTTTTAAGTAACTTAATTGCTCTCTGACCAATAGAAATTCACATTGTCATCAGATTCTTGTGAGGTAAAATCCATTCTTGTGGTGAGATGTTATAATATGGTGATAAGTGCTGTAGAAATGCATTTTCTTTCTGTATATATAACATTTCATCATCTGGCATCATACTTTTACTGCTTATGTCTTTCTAGCATTACCACTGCAGTATAGTCACAAAGCTGTCTGGAAGTATAGACTTCATGGGCGTTTTACAAATGGGACAGCAAACACTTTGTGGATCTACTCCATCATAACAGTGAAAGGTTACCTGCTGAAGGCATCGTCACAGTCCTTCTTGGAACCATCTTTTATATTCCAACACAGATTAGATTTATTTTTTTTTATTTCAAGAAATATTCCAGTGCTTTCTGGCAGTTCTCTGTTTTCAAATTGTAGTTTTCAGGGTTAAAAATATCTTCAGAAATGGCAACAAATGGTGTGAAACATTTATTTTTGCTAAATGAAACTCTTGGTTTGCTGTGTTTCCTTTTACAGTGAGATCTGTAGCCCTGCTGTCTAGGTCTTTTAGTATATTTATAGCCTTTTAGATTCAAATGCCATTTGGGGGTCTTTTGATATTCTTTTGCCTATACAAGTGTAAATAATTGACCATTGTGTGTAAGTAATTGCACACGCAAATAGGTACCCATCCAATGTTGTGTATTTATAATCAAATTCACAATTCAAATTGACAACAATTTTATTTTGAATATCAAATAATTATTGTATATTATTATTAATACATGTATTATATTAAATTTTCACAGGGAACTTAATACACATATGCATATCAGTATGTGATTGCAGGAAACAAATTATCCTTTTAAAACTTCGCGATAGTTTTTAACTCAGGAATTGCTTCGGCTCTGCATTATGGCTGAGCATTTATAACAGAAGTAGAACTATCTTATACTTCAAAATGTAGGTCATTGTATTGGTAAATGTAGGTCAGAGTGAAGGGGAAGAAGACAGCATGCAAACTCCTCCACATACATCTTTAAGCTTATCCTTGTTTTGAAGGCAAAGAGGCTTACCTACCTGTTCAAGCACGAGAAGCTTTTCCTTTTACTAAAATTAACACGGGTATTCTTGCTGTTGGCATCATGGCTTAGCTGGAAGCGCTGTGTGCTTCCACACTTGAGACCTGTGCTTGTGAAAGAACTTCTCACTGCCACTTCTTTAGCTGCCAGCTGAGGTGATAACCTTCTTTCCTATGGAGTGGGGAAGAACCATGTACATTAACAGCCTTTAGAAAAGCATTGTCTTTCCAAAGGTGCTGTTTCCTTCTCTCAGCACAGAGCTATCGGATACTCCTGCAGTTTCAGCCAGTATCAACATTGTAATGGTAGCAGGGGAAAGAACAGTGACCCCTCATAAAAGATTCAGTGACACCATTTAAAGTGTCCTTTCTGTAATAACCATAGAAAAGTGAGAAACATTTGACTGAGTGCACTGAAAACTCTGTTGTTGAAGTATTTTGCTGTTTGACAAGTATTTTGATAAATCCACTCAGGGAAAAGTTTGCTATGCAAGAGTTTATTTATTTTTTTTATTTTATTTTGCATGTGTGTAATGTGAGATGTGTAATATTGTAAACGGTATTAAATTAGCCGTGTCTTCACTAAATACTTGAAAAAAAAACACTACTTTTATTGCTTGAGTATACACCAGTCATTGCAAACTGAAACATGCTTTATGTTGTACACTGAAATATTTAAACAGTTATTATATTTATTGCAAAATCTGTCATTTTAGCATATTGTAATGCTCAAAAGCATTGAATTGCTCAAAAGGGAGATGGAAAATCCTGTACAATTCTTAGTGTATGTTTCACTGAAGAATGGGTAATCGTGTGTGAATGTTTTATTTTAACCCTTAGCAGTCCAAACAAAATAGCACGTTCTTTAATACCTAATCAGCCTAACCAGTAAGAAGCAGGACAAATAGCAATAGTGCTTCAGTGTTTTTGTCATACATACAAATTGTCAGTCTGGTTTATTTTGTTGGTTTTGTGTGTTATTTTTCTAACCTATAAGATCTTTGTCATACAAAAGTCATAAGCAAAGTTCTGTCCAAATTCTGTCTAAGCTTTTGCTTGAGTGGCATGCAGGCAACACACACGTTCATAAATTTTAATCATTTTTCACTGCAAGTGTAGCTCAGAATATTTACTGGGTGGACAGGAAGAATTATATATTTGAGGGTTACCATCAAGCTGTAAGTGATTTAAAGGGAAAACAGTTTTTCTCCCAAACTTCTGCTTCCATTAAATATGCTGTGATATTTTAAAGTCTTTGGAGAAGAATCAATTACAAAAGAAAATAGTCTAAAGATAGTAAGCCACATGGAATTCAATTTGCCTGCCCATAAACATCTAAAGGATGCTCCCAAATGTCTGTTTTTAAGTTTACTGAAACCGATGAAGTGTCTACAGTTTATAATACTAAGTCAGGCTTCTGTCATAGTAATTTGTAATGCTATGTGTGGTGGGGGGAGGCTAACCCTAGTTTTGACCTGTGGATAGACGTGAAGCATGTTTTCTCATTGCTAAGCAACAACAGATGGAAAACACATACAACTGTAATTTGTCTGCATATGCCTTTGATTCATCCTTCCTTAAATTTGGGAGCCTATCTCAAGTGCCTGAATGCGAGCCTCTTTTCCCTAGGCTCCTCCAGCAATGCAAACAGAAGCCTGCAGGAGAGCGTTGGGCCCGCAGGACTGCATTCTCCATGGGCTGCTATGTTTCAGTTAGATTGTTCCTGTTAGGTGGGAAGCTGGTCCAAAGTAACGGCGAGTTTCTTGAGTGACTGTTGTTGAGGGGGTAAATTTGCACGGCTGCGTTTCAGTATGTGATAGGGTTGGAAATGACTGCTGCAAGTTTTATGCTGGAAACTTGCAAAGTCACAAACAGGATGTAGAAGGTGAAAAAATCAGGGTTACTCCTGGCTGCTACCCTATGGGAACTAGAAGGTTCCACATGGAAATGGCAGGGAGGAAAGTACAAAACAAGAGAGAGGAGATGTTTATTTATATTGTGCAGTAAAACTGTGGTGCTTTCTGCCTTGGGCCATTGTAGGCAAGGAGGATTTGCTTAAGTCCAAAGGACAGAAAAATCTTCTGGGGACTATAAAACAGAACTTAGGAACTGTGACTCAACAAACTGCCAAGGAGGAGAGATGATGAGGAATTATGCTTTGTTCTTGCATTGGTCACATGACCATCGTTAACATGTTCCTTAGGGTCACACTGATGGCCTGACTTAAAAAAAGGTAAGAGCCCTCTCCGAGAAAAGAAGCAAAACAAAAAGGAACTGGGCAGAAACGATACGACTGGAGAGGACAAGTAAGGAGGGAGGCTCTTATCCTCTGTTAGAGACAGGCTGGAGGGCAAGATGGATCTGGAATGTGGACTGATAATGGCAGTTTGATGTTCATTTGAATGACAAAATGTCAGAATTTTTTTTTAGAATTGAAGTGTATGTAACTTCTGAAGTCATGACGTATTTGTATGCATGTATATTTGTGTGTGGGAGTATATCTGTATAAATTAAATTTTTCTTTCTCTCAGGGTGAAAGCTATGAAATGCTTAGCTCTTGAGCTTGGAATCTGAAATCTACCATTAAAAGTACTATATCTGTTTTGTTCTGTGGTATTGTGGCAAGTTTGAAAAATGAAAATGTTGGTAGAGGTCTGCAAATGGTGATACATTCAAAAATTATTTTAGACGAAAGATCTATTCTAAGAATGCAAGTATTTTTTGTTCTGTAGGTCTCTGGCCATCTGAAGAAGTACTGGCTTACTACTGCCTAAAGCACAGGGAAATATTCAGGTACAGTTCCGAACATAAAAAGGTATTTTCCAATCTGTTAGTTTTATTGTATCTGCATGGTAAAGATTGCTATGATTTAAGTCTTCAGATTAAATTTAAAATGTTCAAGGTGAAAGCATGTCGCTCTTAACAAAGAATTCTGAGCTGCCTTTGGGTACTAATATTGCACAGCAAGCTTTCTGCTATATGTCAAAGACTTTTGATTTCCACTCAAGGCGTTTTATTTCACTTTGATTTTTGGGAAACAAAAGTGAAGCTCCAATCGATCAGTACTGATTGTGAAGGTCAGGAAAAATAAAAGACATCCTTTAAACAGACATCTGTTGCAAAAGCAAGCAAAATATAGCCTGATAAAGTACATAGTAATTCTTGCATATAGTGATGGAAGAATTTGCCCTCTATTTAAGCTTTATGAAATATTTTTGAGACATCCTGCAGTTCTGTATGTTCGATTTTGTTTGTTTTTCGTATTTTCTGAACTTGTAGAAGGCAGGTATCAAGCACCCAGTAGGAATGCTGAAAGATAAAACTGTCCTGCATCTGCCTTCTCCCCTGTGAGTTACAGAGCTTTGCAGTTGAAAATTCTGAAAGTTTCATTGTCTGAGAGCATGAATGAGGTGTAACAACACTGCACTTGCAGGCCTAAGTTGTGTTCTGAGCAAGACTGTGAGGCTAATACCAAGCAAACCAGCTTGGAGTATGCAAAATCCCATTCTCTGTGTTGGGAAATTGGAGGAGACCAAGCTGCCTCAGTGTTTAAGTTCTTGCCCTTTGCACCAAAACTGAAGTAATTCTTGCAGTTTGCTGACCCCATTTGGAAGTCAGTGATCATAGAATAATAGAATTGTTTGAGTTGGAAGGGAGCCTTTGAAAGCCGTCTAATCCAACTTTTCTGCAATGAACAGGGACACCTATTGCTGAATCAGGTTGCTCAGAACGTTCACCAGCCTGACCTTGAATGTCTCCATGATAGAGCATCCTCTAGCTGTCTGGGCAACCTGTCCCAGTGCTTCACCACCCTTATTGTAAAGAACATCTTCCTTATATCCAGTCTAAATCTTCCCTCTTTTGAAACAATTTCCCCTTGTTCTATTGCAAGGGACAAGATCTGGCACTGAAACTTGCCCTGGATTATACAGCCTCATTTTTGCTCCAGCAGCCGCCTGAATGAAACCCACCTAAGGAGGAATCTAAGGCACCACTTTGTTTCACTTCTGCTGCTGCTGTTGTGCTATCTTTCTAGCACTTCACCATCCCAGCACACATAGGAGTTTTCACACTCTGTTTTCAGAGACTGTTGGCAGTAAAATGCACGGTGCTGGTCACTGAAGTCTGTTTTCCTGGTTTGGGTTATCAAATCTGCAGTGGTCAGTCCAGCTTCCATGGAGGAAGTCACAGCTTCGCTTCCTGAGTTCTTGGGGTTCTGCCCTATAAACAACAGAACCAAGCAGAGTTTCTTATTTTAATTATCATTTATAAATGTCAGTAAAAATGTCTAATATGGGAACTTAGCAATAGAGTGATTTATATGTGTAAATGTCTATGTGTGTGTTATGTACATGCAAATTTGGTTCAGAATGCACCAAAAATCACACACTAGATACTTTCTGTGTTTATTTTGATAAATGAAACAAGTGCCTTGTAAATATTGTAACATAACCTTATGTGCATATATAAAGATATACATATAACATATGGTTTAGAAAATGAAAATGTATGTGATGAAAAACCTGTAATTATTCTATCTAAACTACAAACTGCAAATTTCCCATGATCTTTTTTTTAATTCTCACTGGGTTTATGTGCAGCTGTCCCTCAAAACTGTGTCCATCTTTATTCTTAACTTCCATTAAATAAGACAAACTGGCATTTTGCAAAGAAAAATAAAATAAATATTAAAATAAACTCATTAAAATAAATCTATACTACCTGGACAGTGAATGTTAGTGTGTTGTCATGCAACACAGTCCAGTGGCCTCAGTGAACAAAATATTGATGCCTGTGTTCTGGTACTGAGGTGTTATCCAAGATGCTCAGCATAGAGTTATAGAAATAGATTTTGAATCATGGGTGTTTTAGGGGAGAAGAAGCACCAAAAAGTCTGCCAAGCTGAAATTCCACTATCTCTCTGTCAAAACTATTTCCGTGGGAACGCTTCTGGCAGCTGTAGCAGTTGCCATAGATTTAGCTCTGAAGCCACTGTGCTCCCAAACTGAAGCCCTGCCTTGCCCTAACTGCTGCCTCACACGGTTTCAGCACTCGCTCAGCATCCCTTCCTCCCTCCCTCCTCCCTCTTCCCTCCTCCCTCCCGAGGCAGGCAGGGGCTGTGGAGAACATTCTTTATGACCCCCCCTGCAAGCCCCCATCCGGCACACTCTGCGCACCAAATTATTTTTCACTCTCACATCTTAATAACTGCATGCTATGGTCTGAGCTAAAAGCAACCTTTTAGACCATGTATTCCACCCTATACTTGGGCTCAGCTCAGACTCTTGATGCTAACTTCGTTTGGTTTTCTGTGGCTTAACTGTTTGCAGTTCCTTCGTTGTTCTTAACAGTATTGTTTGTAGGTCACTTGCGGTTTTAAGTGCTAATTGAAGGATCGGATTTCTTCATGGGTAATTGTTTTGTGGTATATGACGTGTTTTAAAACTTCTGGTTTTTAATATCGAAAGGCTTTGGGATGTAACTATGTAGGGCAATATATAAATAATATTAATTTCTCCATTTACTTCTCTAACTGTTTTTGCAAGAATGAATGTGGATTAACATTGTTATCCCTTCCTAACAATTATCTTTCGCTACTCTAGCTAGTTTAGTTCTAAAAGACAGAGCCATTGACAAGGGAAAAAAGGGAACCTTCTCAGATTTTTCAGCTCAGCGGTGGTAATGTTGCACTGAACACTAATGAGGGAACCCCCACTGGTTTGCCTGCTTTGTGACTTTTCTATTTCATAATTATTTTTAAAACGCAAAACGACATGAGGTAGCCCAGTCATGTCTCTACAACTTCCTGGTAGCTCCGTTCTTACTGCAGATGGCAATTTGTTCTTGTAACATATATGTCTCTCTGACCATTTTCATCTAATTTGTATGGGTTCTACCATTTCCTTTCTCTCTTTCAGGGACCTTGCTGTGTGTGAGCTAGGGGGTGGCATGACATGCTTGGCTGGGCTCATGGTAGGTCTTTTCTCAATTCCAATCCCATTCAGAGGAAGAAACAAAAGGAAAAATGTTCCAGTGCCTCCAACTGCTGGGTCAGAGAACTGTCAACAGCCTCAGCTGCGGTCAAGCTGCAGAGTCTTGAGAGACCTTCTAGATTGACTTGCTTTCGTATCATATTGATTTTATGGTTGCCTCGATGAGCAGAAACATTTTACCTCTGTGTAGTCAATATCTCTTGTTGTGACATTCCAGGCCACGTATGGTCTGTCTTTCATTGCCATAGCTGAAGCTTTTTTTTTTTTTCAGATTATAGTCCCATTTGCTAAGATACAGGAATAGCCTGGCGAATCACAGTTGGAGCACCATGATATAGCTGCTAATGTTTTGCCTGCATTATTACACCAACAAACATGATCCAGAGCTCTCAGTAATTAGATTCTTTTGAATTAGATTGGCCATTCAGGAGAGTCGTTCACCATTCTCTGGGTTCTGAGTCATGTATTCAGGAGATATTATGTAGCAGTGCAGTGCATTAGACAAGTTTTTATGTCTCTACAAATAAAAGCATATTGTTACACTGATTGGCATTTGACAAACCTGTCGCTCTTATACAATGTGTCGAGGTTACAGCCCAATGTGCGAGCATGTCAAAGCTCACAAAAAAATTACCCTTACAAAGCCATCTGCCTGCAATGCAAAGTTATATGAAGGGCATCAGGCAGTCAGACAGAAGCAAGCTGAAAGGCAGAGTGACAGCCTTGTATGATGGCTCTACTAGATAAACAGAAGCCCGCAAATGAAAGCCTCTCAGAATACCATCATCCGCTGTCACAATGCAATTACGGAACAGAATGATAGCAAGATAGAGGCTCCCGCAAATGGAATGATAAAAGTATTGACTGATTTGATTGAATGATTAAAATAATGCAGACATAAAATGAAAAAAGATTGAAGATTGTTACAGAGAAATAGGTGAGGAAGCATGATACTGAAGGCTTGTCACTCCTGTCTTCACTTCCACACAGACAAGCATATTTGCTCATTGTTTGCTGTGCTCTTTTTTTCAGGTTGCTATTTCTGCAGATGTCAAAGAAGTTCTGTTAACTGATGGAAATGAAAAGGCCATCAAAAGTATCCTTATTCAGATAGAAAACTGGTTTGTTGTGCTCGTTCGTTTTTACTGCCTGAGTAACAATCGATATAAAGACAGACAGCAAGGGGTATTTTAAGAAAAAGTCCCCACACAAGTAATTAAAAAAATAGATGCAGAATATCTTGAGCAGAACTGCAGCTTCCCCCATAATAAATCCAACATTTTCTTCTTTAATTAAAAATGTACATGTTGGTATACAGCAAGTGTACTAGTAAATATTTGTCTTACGGTTGAGTGCTGAAAGATTCTGTGTGTGTAAGCTGCAGTTGCAGGAGGTACAGAAGTGAATCAAATCATTAGCTCTCCTTCACTTATTCATTTTGCAGTAGAAACTAGGTTTGTGGTGATGTTTCATGTTGTTTTTTGTTTGTTTGTTTGTTTGTTTCTTAATTATTATTGTTATGTTTCTTTTTTTCTTTCATATATTAAACTCTTAAAAATGCATAGTATTTGTATATTGCCATAGTGTAGTTTGAAATGCATACTTTCATCGCTGGTATAAGTTGTAACTGCCTACCAATTCCCATTTAGTGTGCTTAAACAATCATCAGTTTATCACAGTGTCCCTTGATGTAAGATTACAAAACTCCTCTATCCCTTGTAGAAAGTATTTTATTATGTCTTATATTATTATATTAGAATAAATTGCTATTATGCCCTTCTAATATGAGCACATAGTTCAGAAAATTGAACTGTACTTTGGCTAAGTGAGAGGATGAGTGAGCATAATTTGTGGCCATGTTGAATATCAGCACAGAACAAGAACAGATATGTATATAGTGAATACTAATAGCCCATAGAAATTAAGAGGAAAAAATGGAAGGTATCTATTTGCTTTTTTCTTGGGTAATCTTTCTATTTGCATGTTAAGGCAGACTAGTTTTTCAGGTTTTGTCCCCTACATCATAAGAATTGTTTGGATTTGAGTTTTTTATGTATTTGAAAGCCAACATGACGAGTTCTTAATGAAAAAATTAGTTAAACAGTGTTGTGGATTAGGAAAATAGCAATTGCTTATGACTGTTAAATCAGATGTAACAATGCGATAATGTTGGCTACTACAGCCAAAAATACTTGAAGGTAACTCAGTGTAATTGTTTACACTCTCACAATTCCATGGATATCCAGAGCCGATTATATCTTTTAAAACTTGAAGGAAACCTGATAAAAGTCTCCTTTTTCTTGAAAATACAAGTTCTCTGTTATGTTCCAAGGATTTTTATTTTGCTTAAATATAGCTGATAATAGCCATGAGCTGAGGAGGAAGTACTCACAATTCTGTGCATTTTTATGCAGCATATCCTCTCCCAATCCTCCTTGTATATCATTATGAAAATAAAAAATGTAGGAGAAGAAAAATGTTTCAAAACTAGCCTAAGAAAACAAACGGACATTTTTTGAAAGCAGAGTTATTTAACAAAAGGTCATTTTACCCACAGAAAGCTTCAGGTGAGCTCAGTAATCATCAAGTCAGCAAATACCTTGTGTAGCAGATTCCACAAACATATCTGAACTTTTCTGAAATTTTGAAGTCTTCCATAGCAAGGAAAACTGTTGCGCACAAGAAATATTTAGTGAGGCTTTGGATTTAAGGAAGTTAAAGTGCTTTATTTTCTGAAAAAGATACACTAACATAATCCAGTCAGCACTCCGTTGTTTTTTACAGTATGTTGTAGAAATATCTTTTATTTCTGAAAGTCTTGCAAGAAGTCTTCATCTGCATTCATTCACTGAATCTCTTTCAGAGGTGTGATTGGTGGAACGCTCTAACGGGAATTTATTTTCCTTTTTTTAACATTTGGTGCTCTGAAGGCTCAGCATTCAAAATGCTTTTATTGTGTTGGATTTTACAATAGGCTTAATATTAGCAGAGTGCCAAAGTGCAGCATACTAAGAACTTTACAGTGTAGGTAGAAAGTATTGTTAAAAGCACAGATCATAAAATTTATGTTGCATTTTATGTGTTTTATGAACTTCAGTAGTAATTTTATGGTCTGTTTTGTGGTAATTTTATGGTATAGTGATTTTCTAGAACAGAAGTTCAGGCTAAATTTAGGTCTGTTTCAGCCACACCAGACTCACTGAAATCAGGGAGAATTTTTATTGGAAATAGTGTCTGTCTTCAAGTGTCACAGCCTACAGATGATATATTTCTGCAATTTTTACTATGGCTGGTGTTGTTTTTTAATTGTTTAGCATACCAAATTAAATTAATGTGGGATAAAATACTGTTTTCTTGTCTAGATTCTGCTCTTCAGGAGCAGTTAATGCCTAGTATTATGCTTTTTATGTAGGTATTATACATTAAAATAATCTCGTTTAAAAATTACTGTTTACATCTTCCTTTTAAATTTCTTAGGAAGCTTAAATTACATGCCAGTCATACTATAATATCCAAAAATTACTTTCCAAAAAGTGAAAGTGGTTGTCAACAAAAAAGAAAAAAATCACTGTCAGAAGCCAGGAAATCACCAAGCAAGCCTGCTAATTATTCTTAATGGGCAAGATGAGCACATTAAGAAACAAATGAATACATCAGTGAAATGTAATTGAAAATCGACCTGGCAATAGTGCATTGCTTCTGAGAATCTGCCTTTGTATTATCATCATCATCATAATTATTGTTGTTTTTGTTGTTGTTATCGCTATTCAGTGAGCGTAACTAACAGCCTTGCTTTGTGAAGTCTCAAGCTTTTGAGGATTTGGTTTTTCTTTTCATTTTTGACAAATTTTCACATTATTCTCCATTTCATACTGGCATATGAAGTATTCACGTGTATGTTGTGAATATCTGTATTAGGATATGTTATTGAAATGCTACAAGCTAATTCAGTTGATGAATGTGTTAATTTCAAATCATTGCTGTGATTTTAAACACTACACTGTAAAATATGTTGCTATATCTTACATAATCAGTGGCCTTATGCATGAGGCTTATGGAATTTTTTAAAAGACATAATAATTTCCATTACTAAACCATTTAAAAGATTTCATTTTAATTCATTCCTTTTCCCTATTGTTGGCAGATTTTAACTGTTTAGCAGATCATTCTCATTGCCAGATCGATGAAATAAAGATGGATGTTCTTGCTATTCCAGGTTCATTCAGAACTCCATCCTTGATTTTATCTAAGTTTTTTCATGATCACTTAAATGCAGACAGCGTTAAAAAAAGAAAAAATGCAGATATTTACATCAAATATTGAAGATTTACATAGGCAAAGTATCAGATTCATTCCTCTTTGAAATTTTGGGTGATATTCATCAAGTTACAAATTTTCCAGTTTAGGTCATTTCTATGATAGATTTCTCCAGAACCCTGAAAGCATCTCTACTCACTTCATCACAGTCATATCTGAGGATACCATTCATTTTTGTAAAATATTGTCTCTTGTGTCAGAGAGGCTGTGTGCCTTCTGTCTTAGCTCTGTTTCACACCACGCAATAGTGACTTGAACTGCTGTCTGAAAGCATCAATAATACAAAACATTGTTGCAATGCACTATAATGGCCATTAAAATATAGTGTATGGATCTTTCAGCAGTCCTGGGAAATTTAGGTTAAAAAGGTCATGTTCAGCTTGAATGCCTGAAGACATGGGCTTATAAATTATTTAAAAAAAGCTAGTGTTAACATGGTTATAACAATTATTAATAGTTTTGCCCATTTATATAATTTAGTGAAGTATAGCTGATTTATCAGTAACGTTATTTCTATCTCCACTGTAAAACAGGAGGTTTTACTCATGGAATTATCTATGCCTTTCTTTTGCTTTACAAGTGTTGACCATTTATTACTACTTCATAATGCATATTATGGGAAAGATTTAAAAGGCATGTGCAAAGTCCAGAGATTTTTTTAAACCACTTCTCTGTCATTTCATTTCTAATATTTGGCTTCACAAAATATCAGTTGTCTTTTCTTCTACGTTGTTCGGATAGATATTTTTCTAAAATAACGTATCTTAAATGGTCAGCAAATTTAGGAAGGCCCGTCATGAGATTTCAGCATAACAAAGAAGTTGTTCCATTAATCATTTTTTAAATTAGCCTGATATTAGTGTTCTGTAAAAAGTGCACTTGCAAAGAAGAATTCAATGTATTTTGCACAACTAGAAGCATCCTCCTCATTAGCATCATATTTCCTATACTTTAAGAATGAACTATCATTGGCATCTTCATCAAAATTGTCCCTTAAAGGTTATTTTTGATACTTGAGAATGAGCGCTTTGAACACATGTGGATTCACACTGGATGCCGCTTAGTATTCTTGTTACTTGCTACACATTTTACTTGCCAGTGGTTTCTCGCTAACTACAAATGGTTGATTATAAAGGTTATCTTCCTAGGCATAGATGACTGAACACTGCTCCCTTTGATATTTTTCATTGAAAGCCCTTGCACTGGCCTGCTTGTGTGGCTACCCAAATTTGTTACCCATCTTCCAGGCTGAAAGAGGCAGAGTCATGAAGCTAAGGGACTCTTGCAGTACTGATAGGAGAACAAAAGGTGTTTGTAACTTTATGCTCTCTCCTGTGGCAGTTCCACAGCATTCTCAAGAAAGCAAATGAACTAGAAACTCCCTTGCCTACAGGTGAAAGTGCTCCTGATGCGTGCTGGATTTCATACAGACAGAGCCAGTAATAAACATGCATACCTTGTGGCAGTACTGAACCTCAAAACCAAAACCTCACTACTGTGATCTAGTGATACAGTTGAAAGCAGCACAAACTAAGCTGCAAAGTGAGCATGCTAAGGAATTTCTGTATTTTTTACATTTGTAAATAATAATTCCTTTTAAATATAAGTAAGATAGGGAAATCTTTTTCAGCATCTTCTGTAGTTACAGCACTAGCAGTTCTGGAAGTTGAAGTAGAAATGAAGGAACATTCAATAAAGGTAGGCAAAAAAAGCAAGAGGGTAGGTAGAGGTATGGCAGCCAAACCAGACTAGCACTGTGAAATTTATGCTTGCGTACAGACTGACTATTAATACTGTTTAAAGACCAAAAAAATTAATGACATTATGAAGATATTACTGATGTAAAAAAGTATTTTTGATTATTTTTATTACTGCTCTAGTTTTATATATAATTCTTAACAAACATGCTACAGATGTAAGTGACATCATCACAAGAAACCTAATTGCAGGTGTCTTTAAGGCTCAGAAGGTGTCAAGCTGGTAAGATTCTACTATAGTGTTTTATGGATTCTCGAATATAATTGTATGTTTAATGTAAATGTGTAAATTTGTGACGTATGACTTACATTGACACAGGTGTATACAGCAAGAGTATATATGTTTCATGGTTTAAGTGATGCAAGACAGAAATTTGGAACTATTAAAAATAAACTCATTTGTTTCCAAGGGCATGCTCTGGTGCATGAATATTGTAGAGATCCAGAGAGTTTGGGTTCCTATCATCTCCAAAATGATTCCCGAGCCACGCTATAATTGATGCCACTGAAATTAGCTATTTGACTGTCTATTTCCCTGGTCTCCAGGTGTGGCAGGGTGTGGAAACAGGTGAGAATGTGAAGTGTGTTCATCTTTTCTAATTTTAAAAGTACATTTTAAAGCTCTTTGTATTAAAGGTAAAGAGTTGTGAGAAAGCACGTGCTCAGAGATGGCTACCTAAGGTGAAATAGAGCATGTACCTGCCTAAATTTTTTTATTTTTTTTTCCTTTCACGGATTCTAATTTCGGAAGAAGGGCTCTCAGTCCTTATCAAAGTGGCTAAAGTAAAGCTGAAAAGGAGCTAAAAGAAACCAAGTTGTTAGAGCTGAATAAGCTTATTAATGTAGTGGGCTAAGCACGTACAATTTCAATGGCTATCACTGACGTAATTTATTCTTTGATTATGTAGCCATTCTATGTAGAGAAATTCTTTTAAGTGAGTCCTTTGGAATATTCTGCCTTCATTGGATTATATCTGAGTAGAACTTCTAGAGATATCTGTGCATCCTAATACTTGCTTCCCAAATAGACAAAGGCTGCAGGAGTCCAGGAATAGTCTTTGAGGCTCCATGTGCTGAACACTTGTGAGCAACTTAAGACCTGCGCAGCACATCTGTGCAGAAGCTTAGATTTTGTAGGTTTCCAATTACCATCTACTTTGTATAAGATTTCAGATTTCATCCCTTGTCAAGACTTCAAACCTGGTCTTTTAGATATCAATCAAAAGCACATTTTCTACCCTTTCCTCATTTACATTTATCTAATGCTTAAGGTCATTTGTGATCATTTGAGTGTATTTCAGCATATGGAATCAGTGAATAATAGATTTTGGCTTCATGCTGTGAAGAAAGATTGTGTTTTTACAAGACATGATGTTGTTTACTGGGTGTTAATAATCACTAATTAATAAACATATCTAGACTTCATAAAATATTGCACTGTAAGGAGTAAAAATGTCAAGTGTTTAACTTCTTGAGTGCAGTGGATTTTGGGATGTTGTTTGCATAAAAAAAATAAATTATAAAATCAAATGAAGTACTATATAAAAATATAAGGCTCTCATAATAAAAACTTAGTTTGATTTTTACTTCTGAAGACTTTTCCAGGATTGCTGTAGCATTCTAAATTCTCATAAGTATTCTAAAAAATAGTGATCACTGTTCATTTTCCCTTATTATACGCATTAATAGTTGCTTTCTCATGTGAAAATTAAGGTTTTTACATTAAGTTATTTGTTAAGTGCTAATGAAAGATCAGTCCTTCAGATTCAGTGATGATGAAGACAGTAACAAAGTTATTTAATCTTTTCTCAAGGCCTTGAAGAAACTTAAAAGGCTGATGTAATATCTGAAACATAATTCTGACTCTTCCTACTACCCCAGAACTGGAGTTTGCATACTAAAAAGCACAATAAAATATAATGTTTTATAGGAAAAAACTGAAACACTGGCAAGCAGAGTGACATTAGGTGATTACTTTTACGTTGTTTAGAGCTAGCAGGTTCTAAATGGTTCATTTAAGTGACATACTTCAGCATTAATTTAATCTGGAGTAGGCACTATGTATTCCTCACTCGTAAGTGCCATTTAAACAGTGTCCAGTGAAAATTATAGTATTATAACATCTAACAAATTTTAGGCAATTCCTGCATCACCTTCTCACTTTGGGATCTTACATTCTTTTCCTTGAACCAGAAGTAGAAATTATCAGTAGTAGATTCAGTTTGTGATATTTCAGGTATTCAAATCTAGACCTGGAAAATTTTCCAAAAAATGTATAATGCAAAAAGGAGCAATTCATTATCAGCCAAGTGAAGTTAGCTTAGGACAACCTGCCATACATTTATTTATTTAGATTTATACAAAATGCAATAAATTAGCACTTATCTAGCTCTCTGCCAACTATTGATTGTTGTTTAAAAGTACAGCAATGTAAGCCAAACTGGCAGTTTGTCACATTATGTGTTGTAATAATAGATATTTTGTAAACAGTTTACTTCAGCAACAGCTATGGAATTCTATGCTTATTTTTAACTTCTAGTAGTATATTCTGAATTCCTTGCTAATGCTTACTGGGAATAGGTACATAAATGCCTCAAAATTTCTAATAATGACTTGCCATAGGGAAGTGAATTATTAATGTGTATAGGTTTGATGATTTTCATTTTTCACACAGCTCAAAAATTATCCTTGAACCACTTCAAGTTTATGCCATAACTTATAACAGTCTTGTACCATCAGCTATTACTGGTTTGACATGCATAGCATTATTGCTTTGAACATGTCTACCACAATCTAATTAGGAATAACAGTTATAGAATCTGCTCTTTTTCTTCCCTTTTCATGTGGAAATCTCAAAGAAATAGGGATTTATGTGTTGCAGAATTTTGAAAAATCGTTGTTATTACATATGACACAATGGAAAAACTTCCTCAAAGAGAAGGCTTTGCAATATATTCTAAAGGTTAACAGCCTCTTTTTTTCTCATCTACCAGGGAGATTGTTCTTCCACCAGACTTGCTTGTCTAAGAAGACTGACTGTTAAGAATAAAATTTGTATACTTATTGCTGATATGGGACTCTTTGGAGTTTGTCTATTTATTGCCTAAACTCAAAGGAATTTTAGGCATGGACAAGCCTCGTCTTAGTTGCTAAGAGAGATTACATTTGACATTAGTATGAGAAGTGCATACAACAGTGAGAGGAATTCCTGTTAAATGATGCACTATTTTATTTAATTGGTAGTAATGTATCATGCACTCTTGTGTGGTCTTATAGTAAGCATTAGAACTCACACCAAGAATATGCAGTGAAGTGACCAAAAGTGAACTTTCCACCAACCATACATTCCAGTACTTTTCCAGGCAGCGGGAATTCCAGATATGGTCAGGGAGTGCCTGATTGTCCCAGCTTACTGCACTGGTAAGAAAGACAAAAACACAATGCTGATTTATCCTGAGATCATTAAGTGGTCCAGGGAGCTGCACCACCACTGGTCTCAGTAGCAGAGCACTACTACATAGACATGTTTCCATTCTTATATTAATCACTTCTTTTTCTGTATCTGCCAGCATGTGAATATTTTATCTTATTGCAGTGTTCTTCCTATAAACCAGCTTTCTAACTGACCTGATTTCAATGAATCATGCAGCAGGTTCCATCAACATAGGGACAGCTTTATTAATAAAGACTCCTATGTTTTCATTCATCGAATCAATATGTTACTAATTTCAAACCTTATGAAGCATGTTTATTGAATTCATTGTGTTTGTCAGTTTCATAACCCCAAAGGAAATTTCTTCGAACTGCTCCAGCCTCCCTGTGTACTGTTCTTGCATATGCAGCAAGGAGAAGGCTGCCAGAAGAATAGTTTCCAGCTTTTTTGTTAGAAAGGAAAGACTGTTGGTTCCTGCTGTCTTCATTTGATAATTTTGTGCATGTGTGGAAAGAAACAATGTTCATTTGATGGTGACCACTGTGATATTTGTAGCTCCTTGTCACAGAAAATTCATCTCAAGTAGAAGCCATTCCATAGCTCTGATCATACTTGCCCTTTTCTGTTTCTTTCCTGGTTTCAGCCTTTCAGATTAGGGTGAGCAGTACTGCATTCAAAATGTGTGCAAATTATATATATATGTGTATGTATATATATATATATATATGTTGTGGCTTAAGTATTCTTTCTGTTCCTCTTATAAAAATACCCAACAGTGATTGGCTTTTTGACTATAGTTGGTTAGTGTTGTAATGTTTTCATTATTCCATCTGTAATAAAATGAGGAACTTTCTAATAATCATTATTTTTCTCCACTTCCTTTATGAAACCAGGGTTATTTTTCCTGTTTTCTGTTTCGCATTTATCCATACAGAATTTTGTCTGCTATTTTATTGTCCCAAACCTCAGATTCATCCTTCTGCAATTCTTTCATCCTGCTCTTTTCCTTATTGTCATGAATAACCTCATAGTGTCAGCAAACTTTGCCACTTCAGCGCTTCTCAGTTGAAAACATGTTAAATAGAGCAGGTCCCAGGAAAACCCCATGGATTATCTCCCTCCACTGTGGGAACTAACCATTTACTACTATTCTGTTTCCTGTCTTTTGTTCCACTCTTTAGCCCTGCCAGTACTCTTATCCCATGACTGTCTACTTTCCTTAAATGTTGTTGGTGAGGATTTTTTTCCAACAGTCCTTTGGAATCAGAAGCAGCTTGTCCTACCCAGTATCATCCTTATCTCAACACTTGTTGACCCCTTTTAAGAATTCCTGAAGTTTTGTAAAGCAGGACCTCTTTTTAAAGAAGACATCTTCCATCAAAAAGGAGTTCTGTGATGAAAGTGTCTTCAGTCTCTTCTGCAGTTAGCACATAAAGAATTAATTTCACCTCTCTGAAATGGTGCTATCCTCTGTGAGCTCTCATTCTGTTTCCGGATCACTAGCTGGCAGGAAGATTTAGAGCAAGAGTACTGTCATTCTTTGTCTGTCTGACTTAATTTTTGAAGTCTGTGGTCCTTGCCGCATTTGGATGCAGTTTCAGCTTTGGAGGAATTATATCTTGTTTCTCATAGCTCTCTTTAGTGTTTGGCAGTATTAACTGACTTTCACTGACTTCCAGCTTTGTTGGTCTTTTTTGTGTGCATCTCAGCCATTTGTGTAGGCTTAATAAAATTGCAGTTTATTTTAAATCACATTGTAGTTTTGTCATTTGTCTTTATGTGACCAGGTAAGAATATATGAACAGAAAAAAAGGAAAATAAGCAAGATTTGTTGAGAAAATTCTATGTGTTTAAAAGAACAGGGTGAGAAAAGGAAAGTGCTATCTTAAAGTGTAGCATGGCATTATTTTAAATAGCTCTCGGTTAAATTCTCAGCTATATTTTATTATGATTTCTTCTTAGCTTTAAGAGCATCATTTTGGCAAAGATGTTCTTGTACTCTCTTGGGCTGGACAGGAATGTTGGATGGAGACCATCAGTGTGAGAAAACTTGTGTCTTTCTTCCTAGAGCTTAAAAGGAAAATGTCTGTGAGATGTCAGAGATGTTTGGTTTTTAATTCTTATGCCCTTTTGTGTTTCCATACTTTTTAGCAAAACTTTACATTGTGTTCCCTGGTTCATGGTGTTACCATGGTACCTTTGTCTGCCCTACCTTATTCAACAGACAATCAAGTACTTTTTACACACTTTAATTAGGCTAGCTCCTTCACAGGTACTCTCTGCTAATCTTTGCCACAGACATCGGAGAGTTGAGATAAATGTTAAATTTTGATAAAATGATGCTTATGATGTCATCTTTGCTTATTTCATTAATGTTCTGTTAATATTCAGTTATTCAAACACTAAACGTGATATTGAAAATGAAAGGGATGTGGGAAAGAGACGTGTGAATCAGAATTCAGAAATGAGAGAGTTAAAGGGCTCTGTTTACTTAACTTGTCAAAGAAAAGACTTGATTGGTAAGAAATGAATTGATTTTGATCTGAAAGTCTCATGTGGGGAAAAAAATTTTAATAGAAGATCACTCTATAATCTAGCTTACAAGTACCTAACGAGATGTAGAAATTGAAGCTAGACAAATTCAGTCAAGAAAAAAAAGTGAGATTTGATAGAGAATGATAATACATTAGAACATCTTGCTATGGGAAGTGGTAGTTTCTTAAACAGTGAATGCAGTTCTTAAAAATGTATTAATTTCCCAAGATATATGGGCTTGGTGAAGCAACTTGAAATCTTAGATGATTGTAATGGTCTCTTTTGCCCTCAGAATCTAAACACATGTGAATTGTATAGCTTCTGCTGTTTCAAATTTTTTCCCCCGTTCAGTCCTTTTGGGCCTTCCTAAGTCACTTTTTTTTTATTTTTTTCTTGTTCCCTTGATCCTCCTTCCCATATTCATGGATAGACTATTTTCTGTAGGGCAAGAAATTGTCTTCCTTCATATTTTTACTCCAAAACCCTGTTTCACAAATCTTACACTCAATGATCTTAACAGTGCTAGGTGTGCTTATGCTGTCTTGTATTTTGAAATGATGCATAATAAAGTACTAATACTAATACTACATAATAAAGATTTAATAATAAAGTACTATACTGTAATAAAATACTCTATAATGTCAGTCTGAATTAGAATGTAAGAACCATCAATTTTGTGCGTAATGAACTACATGAAACTTGCTAAAAACTGTAGTCAATCTCCTAAATAAAGATCGATTTAGATTTTATTGATATAGAGGAGAGAAAGGAAAAGACAATTTCACAAGCACCAGTGTTGGGAATTTTTTATTAATAACATTCTTATACAAGATATTCTCCCTTCTTTAAAAAAAAAATTATGCTTGTGCTGAGTGATGGGGTCATGATGTGTCTGCAAAATGGAAACCTTTATTCTGAAACAGTTGTATTTACATACAGTGTATTTATTATGCCCCAAATTTTAGTAACAGCAAAATTGTGAGCGTTTGAAGGCATATAACTGTAATGCTGTCGTTTGAATTTTAGCAAAATACATAGGTCACTCCAAAAGTAAGGCCTCCTATTTATTTCCATGTAAAACAGATGCAAAGAGCACAATAACATTATTGGACAGAGCAAATTCTCAGACACAAAACACTATTTTACACAGCCACCACCATCACCACCATTAGCTGTGCATTTTCACCAGCAGTGAACAAGAGCCTGCATGCTATGCTTTTAAAAATCTGCCCCAGTAGAGGGGACTCACTGCTGCTGTTGCCGCTGCTGAAGTGCACCATCCACCTCCTCATTGTGCTCACATCCACTGTTTGGTTTCCATAAACATTCAGGAAGCATCAAGGAATGTCGTTGGGTGACATTCAGTGACACATCTTTGCTTTGTACACACTTCCATGTCAGACACCACAGTGTCAGACTGCCCCTCTGCTGCCATCTGTCACATGGCAGCAGCATGTAATGGAATATTGGTGGGAAGGTTCATCCTTTTCTGCCATACCACCAACATCTGCCTCAGATATCGTGGACCAACATAATCAATTACGAGGCATTACTTTCAGAGCAGCCTTTGTGCATTGTTTAGATACTCTTAGAATGAGGAATAAGGGGAGCAAGTAACTTTATTGTCCGCTTTTAAAAGGCAACTTCTAGGCAGGAAAACCAAGATTGTTGGTTTTGTTGGTGTTTTGGTTTTGTGGGGTTTTTTGTTATTGGTTGGTTGATTGTTTATTAGGTTCATTGTTTTTTTTTTCCTTCATTTTTATTAGTGATTTAATTAGTGATTAATAGTTTATTAATGTGATGAGGCTTCACCACAGATTGTACCAAGCATTGTATGAACACATATCAAAAAGGCAATTTCAGTTAGAAAGTCTATGGCCTAAACCAGAGAGAAATATTGTGAGGAAGGATAACGAGGATACCTGTAGTCAGCATGATAGACAAGGGTTGAGGTACAAGAGTAGCCTAACCTCTTCCTAGGTTTTGTAGGCACTATTTTAAAGGAGAATTTCAAGGATAATGGAGTAAGTTTGTGACTGCTTGTGGATAAGAGTGGAAGAAAATTGTACAGGTGCTTTCTTGAAAAGCTAAGTGGAAAATGTAGGCTGACATTAGAGCTGATTAGAGAAGGAACTTGTTCTTTCAATATTGAATGAGAGATAGCAAATAGGGAAGTGAACTTTTGTGAAGCATTTGAAAGACAAGACTTGCAACTTACCTGGAAGAATACAAAGGGAAAGGTGACAAGATCGTGGTTATAGGCAAGAAAAACAATCTTTGCAGCAGCTTACTGAATAAATATTAATAGGGAAAGACTGCATTTTCCAGGAGAGAACAATATTGTAATGTTAAGATGTTAGTGATGACATGTTCAAGAGTTAAAGTGAGTGGGTAGACAGGAAACTTCTAAGAGATGCTATGCAAAGAAAATTGGCAAAATCTGAACAGAGTTGCGAGGCACAAATATAGAGGAAGGGCTGTTACTCAAAACTGTATCTAGATTATAGACTGTAATTAATGGCTATGCCCCTAGAGATCAGGAAACAGAAATAGGAATGAAGCCTTGTGATGAGCTTCTCACTCACTGAGGCTTTGAAAATAGTTGATTTGTGAGTCTAGATGGCCTGTAGTACAGAATAGGGTAGTAGGATTTGTGTTTACAGATGAGATAACCTAGAAGTGAAATCCAGGGGAAGTTGATGTTGAGATGCAGCGCTACAAAATTATCAGAAATGTGGGAAATTTCCATCAGCAGTTGTACATATTGCATTCAAACTGAGTAGAAGCGTGAGAAAAAAGGAAGAATGATTGATGTTGGTTACCTGTGGTTTGAGGTTTAACCTTGGTCTCTTGATACCAGTTACGCATTGTGGGGGATGAAGTAATGGAGAAGTATACAGAGAAAAGTGAGAGAGCTAAACTTAGGAAGGCAGAAGATAGGAGAAGATGGAGAAATAAGGACAACCTAATGACTCAGAGAGTCTTGGAAATGTTCCAAGTTTCTATTATCCAAGACTTAACTTGGTTTTTGGGTATTTTTTTTTAATGTAAGTTACCTGCCTAGACAACCACTGAATAACAGAAGTTGAATAAAAGTAGTAAGGAGGAACTTTGTATGGGAAATGAAAATCCAGTAAAATCAGGTCTTTTGTTGTAGATTGTTGTGATACTTCACTACTGTAAGATAAGGAGTGTTGACATTTGTTACACTATCCTCCATAAATAAGGGTTATTTTACAGGGGAAGTGCTTTAAATATCTTAGTTACATTTGTCATTTTGTTATGTGTTTTTGGATGTGGTTTTGTTTCTTTCTTTTAATCATGGAGAGGTATTTCGGGAGCAAGTTGGTAGTACTTAAAGATGCTCTTTTTTCAGTATCTATTTTCTTACTTGATCTTTTTGTTCTGTTATTTTTACATTTATTTTTATCTTGACCTTGATCACATTCCCAGCTTATTTGGTAATTTAAAAAATAAGTAAGGGAAAAAAAGAGAAGAAAGAACTGAAGAAATAAAAAACATGCTTTGTTTTTTCTTTCTTTTCTATTTTTTTCTTTTATGAATTTGGTGCTTTAGAATACTGTGAGATTGATGACCTCAGAAACTAAAGTGTCAGTGCATATTTTCTGAGACTGTTTTGATAGTATGCTTTCTCTCTGACCATGAAAAGCCACTTCTGCCTGTGAGAGGATAGTTCATTCTCCATAGCTCATTGAGTTCTTGTTTTTGCTAGGACTGCCATCAAGATTGCTGATTATAGTAATAGATTTGTGACGTGGGTACTTTTCTGCTGAAAACTGGTCAAATTCATTTCATAGAGCGGCCATTATTGGGTGGTAAGCTTCAACCACCATCATCTTGACTTAAATGGCAGGTGAGCTGTGTTCATCTACTAACAGTAGACACACTACCAATTGTGCCTTTCCAGTTGTGTCTTTCCCTTGGGTCCTATGTTATTTCTAATCTTGTTACAGCCAAAAAGAACCCAAAACATTTTCTATTTCCAGTGGGTTTCAGAACCTTTTTTTTCTGAAACTTAATGCTTATTTTCAATTCCAAGAAACATAACCTGTATAAGTTAAATAAGCCAGCACAAAGTAAATGACAGCAGTGGGCTTTACACAGCCTTAAATGTTTTTTGTTTTGTTTTTTAAAACCATCAACAGTATGGATTTAGACAGGAGTAGACCATAAAGTACACTTTGCAAATTTACAAAATAATTTCAGCTGTTAGTGCTGTAGCATCTTTCCTCAAAATAAAGGCATACAAACACTATAGCTTTAAAATTTCTTATTTTGCTGGGGTGGGAGAAAGAAAGGTAGAAAATAAATATCCTGAAGCTTCAGAAACTTTCTTTTTCTTTCCTAATTTGAACTCATGAGTGCTCTTGTCTGCTATTTCCATTCAAGATGACCATCCAGTGAATTCAGAGAGATTGAAAAAAGCAACTTTGTACAGAAATCTTCTCAGTCTTCCCAATTGTTTGGCACCACAGTCCTCATGTTAATATTTATTCCTGCTTCTTATTGATTATTAAATAACTAGTAAATAAAATCTGTTCTGAATTTTACCATTTCTGGAAACGGTCTGTTTTACATCCCCAAATTCAGTATTGCTGGAAAGGAAACAAGAAGAAAGGATTACCAAGGCTTGCATTTTTTGTGATTGCACTCAGCATGATACTGACAGAAAAAAAAGGATTTTTTATGGCATGGCATTGTTTAATTTTATTTCTATTTTATAGGAGAAACTTCATAAAGACTGATTTTTTCATATTTCTGTTGCTAACACTCTTCTGAGTTTTCTTTAAATAGAAATGCAGTCAGCACTTACTTTATGTTGTCTTTGATATTCATTTTAAATCTGACAACTAAGTCCATGAATCATGTCCTCAACAATCCCTAGAAGAAGTACATAAAGTGCATGTGGATTACATGCATTTAGATACATCTTCACATTTCTCAGTGGTTTTGCAGCATCAGTGGATTTTGCTGTTACTCAAATTTAGGAATTGTATTTGGGGTATAGGTAGTCATTGATAGTTGATGGTATTTATACATATCCTGACAGTGATTCGCTGCTTTCCCTGGAATTGAAATTAAATGATTCTGACATCAGTGTTAATGATGTAATAATGCTGACTTTGAGCAGAATTGTTTCTGATGCCCTAATACGAGGGGGCATATCTGCTTTACAGGTGCAGGTGCAGATGTATGATTGCAGCTCATGCAAATTTGTAAAAGCATTGAACAGGTAGCAGTGTAGATAAGGTAGCCCAGATTAAGCTACCTAAGAATTTCCAACTCTGTATTGAGCTTCATGTACCCTAGCTGTGCTTCACTTACTGGTCATATTTACACTTGTCTAAGGATAGCAAGGATATGCAGCTTGTCGTCGCACCTTTCCCAGTGGTCTGCTTACATCCTGAGTGAGATCAGAATTACTCCTGTTGTGTTATTTATTTTATAGAAATTATCTTTCGTTTATGTGGATATCTCCCCACCACCCCACCCCACCCCAGATGAAGATTTTCATTATATCTTTGAATGCTAATGGCAAAAAATGAATTTAAAAATCTTACATTTAAATTTGTTACCGGCCTTCACAAAACAACAGTATTGGATCTGGTGAAGAAGATCAGCCCTTGTGCAACTTCAGGCAAGTGGAGGAAGATTGGCTTATGGCTGAGTGTGGGGCCCTTGGCTCACTCCTTGTTGCAACACACATGCAAACCATGTTGCTCATGCTTCTGGCAAGTCATCTGCTACAGATTTTGCCCAGCGTTATAGTTTCTTTTGCCTACCTGCATCATCTGCCTTGTGCCTACAGTGGGCATACAGAGATAATGCTGTGTTCTGGTGCTCAGTGCAAACCTGACAGTAACATGAGAGAGACTTTGTTTTCCAGGAGCCTGCCCCCCTAATTGTGTGTGTGTAGTACAGTAAATAAATGGGTTAAAAAAATCATAATTCAAGTCCCTATAGTGGTACTGATCAGATCTCTGTTTCTGTAGCAATGAGAACCAAAGGTGGCCTTTTAAGGCTCACAGTTCATCTACCAATTTCCAGTTCTGCTTCAAGATTCTTAAAATATTAGAGTGCGTGCTTTAAACCCACAGAACTTACCTTTACCTAATTTTCACCATTCGAACCTAAGTTTCCACGGAAACAGGGTTGAAAAAGCTGCTGGTAGCCAGCAGGCAGCCAGCAGCTGAGAGTGAGAACTCTCCTTTGTCACTTTCCACTACTGGATGCCTGCTGCGTGCCAGTGTGCAAAGCTACCTAGGCTTCTAAAATCTGGAATACTTTCAATCTGGGGGGAAAAAATTAAATTAATCTACTCTTTTCTCTCTTTGGATTGCCACAGTAAATTCCAGGAGGGCAAAAGGGCTAATGAGTCCCAGTTTGTTTGGGTACTCTAACACCCACATATTCAAAGCTGTCCCAACCAATTGGACCTCTCCTGTCATTATTTCCATCTTTTGAAAGCATTCTCCTTCAAATGTTGTGTCTGTGCACATATATATACACATATACTGCTACCTTAATTCTCAGTGAGTCTGTCTCAGTTGACCTATATATCTACCAACATTTTGCGTAAAGTATAGTAAATGAAAAAAAATATTTTTTTCCTGCATGCTTAGTGAACATTTTTGAATGAATGCATTATAACTGATCCTCAGTTAAATATTAGGACTAGGATGTGAATGGAGATGGCTTTTAACCAGAAGTAGATTATAGCTGTGGGAAGACTAAAGGGTCTATTTGGTCAAGACTCATACAAAACTGAGATAAGCATGCACAACCTGACAAGATCAGATTAGACCCTTCCCCCACAAGTGCTTTTCCCATAAATATTTATCTACTTTCTATTAAAAATAACCAGGAAATGAAAAACAACGATAGGTTGTTTTTTTGTGTTTTTTTTTCCTTTTTTTTTTTTCTGAAAAATAGCATAGAAATAATAATGCAGCTGCAAATCTTTGGGGTAATGATATTTTAAGTATGCCGTAAATTCCAACACTGGTTTGCTTTTTTTTAAAAGGGAGCCAAGCACCGAAATCCTTTGTGGCAGCTACATAAATTGACAGTGTTTATAAACAAAAAAGAACTTTGCACAAAAGTGCATTCTTGCCTGTTATTAGTCATCTCAGAATTAAATAACATATCACCTAAAAGAGAATAGGTGTTGACGAAGTCAGCACTGCTGTATTTTTAAGCTTGCCTGAGGTGACATAGCCAGCACCAGAGTTAAGCTTGTCATTCTTTCGCCCGGTCCTTCCTCCCCTGAGTCCAAGTGAACGCTCACTTCATCAGTGAGAAACATGGCCAGCTCGCCCACCAGATGTGACGAGGATCCATGAGTTCACATTTGGTCTGCAAATTTCTGTTTCATTTGGATTGACAATAACCAGGCTTCAGTTCCTCATGCAGTGGTGCTAGGGGGTGAAAATCTGAGGCTGTACAGGTGTCAGTAACTCAGAAATGAATGTTGGTGATCCACTCATCAGAACCTGTGTGGATTGCCTTTCTGATATAATTAAAAGGTGGCTCTTTGCCTTTGAGATTTAAAACCAAAAAATATACACAATAATATTTTTACATTCATTTTTGAAAGTAACAAGTATATGCTCTTAAAAGCACTCCTGTGTCACATAGAATAATATTAATATTTTTAAAATCTCAAGATGAAAAACAGAAGTCCTTTTTTATTTTTTTTCATGTTAAAAAAAATCTTTTTTTCCTCTAGCATTTTACGATGGGATAATGAGACAGATGTCTCTCAACTGGAAGGACATTTTGACATTGTTATGTGTGCTGACTGGTAAGTACATAAAAATCATAAAACTCATGTTAGAAAAATAGCTTTGCTGGAGTAATTGTACTGTGCTGCTTGCTGATGGCTAAGCAAAGTCAACAAATGAAGCACAAAGCCACCTTAACCTCAACAAATTAATATTCATCTCCATGTGACAGTTATAAGGTAGTCTTCTATCACACAGTAACTTCTACCGCATTATTTCCCAAAGATTGATTTTGAGAAGCATTTCCATTTTCTGGAATTGCCTCTGTTTCATGCTTGACGTATCAGTAAATGGACGACTTAGGCAAATTGCAAATAATTATGGCTCAGTGAGGAACAGTCTGGAGAAAAGGGAGTTTATCAACACAAACAGCTCAATTAGCTTACTTCTTAGGAAAGATCTGACTATTGATATAAGGGGATATATTTTTTGCTCCCTGGAAAATCTTTCCAAGGAAAAAAAGATTTCATAACCCTTTTTTCCCCATGACGTTATGCTTCTTAAATCAATTTGACAGCAGTATTTGTAGAAAAAAGGCTTTATGTTATTTACAATGGCACGTGTTAATTGTAAGAGAATTCTTCTTAAAAAAATCAGAGTACACCATTTAATTTGTGAAAAGACAGATACATGTTGCAGTACAGTAAATTGTTTAATAATTTATGGAAATAAATTTTATTGACAGAAACCATTATTGATACTGAATTTGTAGAATTGTGCTTGCTTTATTTACAGCATGCTAACTTTTTAAATGGCAAAATATTAATTATTTTCAATATATAAAGTAAGTGTAAAAAGAGGTGTGCAGATTTAATTTAGGAGATTAGTTATTTTAATGTAAGTCTGTCTTTCATTAATATTTCTTCTTAACCCTTTAAATGCCTAAACCAGAAGAAGCTGTTTATGTTCTGTTGCACTGCGCTATTGTAAAGAACCAAATTCTAAAAACAAAGACTTCCTAGGATAGCTCAGTTCAGCAGATTTATACATCTTACTGAGAAATAGTTAAAGGAAAAAGGCAAAGGGAAGTGTGAAGCTGTCTATTGTCTTTTTAAACAATGTTCTTTTTAAGTGGCTTCTGATAAAATATTTCTCTAGAGTTTTGGGTGGGCTTTACTTATTTATTCATTTATTTATTTATTTTTGGTGGTGGTGGTTTGAGGGTTTTTTTGTTTTTGTTTTTGTTTTTGTTTTGCGTGTGTGTGTTTTGCTTTTTAAGCAAACTCTTCTGATTTCAAAAAAAAGTTATCATTTTTGTATAGTACTAGAGAAAGTGCATTTAGTCCTCTTTTTTCCTGTTTCTAATACCTGTTTGTCTGCAGAATGCAACAGTGCTTCATTTAATTTCAGAGGAGTTCTTTGTTCCCAAAAAGGACAGAGAAGGGTTTCTAACTAATCGCTGATAATGTGCCTCAGAGATGCATCATCTGATTAAAATAAGGAGCTAAACAACACCATATGATTTCAGCAAGTAATTTAGTAAATGCCTTCCTCACCAAATATTAGAATGGATACTCCAGGTTTCATTGCACAGATGAAGTTAATGCTGGGCAGGATTAGATCAGATTAAGTATGAAAGTCAGATCAGAGTGCTGGCGGACATGAGCAGGAGGGCAACAGTCTTCTCAGAGGCTTAGACAAGGCTCACATATGGATGTTCTCCAGATTATGTGGGTGAAGCAAGGTCTTGCCAAGAGATTTAGAGTTAAATTTGTTCTTCACGCAAATATCAAAACAACCTGGCTGTGCCATCTCTTGTATTCTTGATACTCACACCATGTCATCCTATTTGTGCTGTGAGTACAGCAGAGCGAGACTTAAGTTGGTGGTTTGTTTTTTTTTCAGTAATGTTCTTGCTAATACTCCTCCCAGTCTTTTTGGAAATACTATAGTTTCTTTAGGAAACAAAGAATCACACATGACAGGTAAAATACATTATGCATTTGCAATCCCTGCATTTTGTATTTTTATTTTGAAGCACTTAGGATGCAGGTAAGTGTATAAATATTTATAGATTTCGAAAAAATAAATAGAAATGTGCAGGTTAGTTTAAAGTACATGTTTTTATTCAGAAATTGCCTCTGTTTTCTTATTCCAAGTGCCCATATATCTAATTTAATAAGCACGAAATCCCGTAATGTTTGCTTCTTTTAAAAATCATTCTTTTAGTTACGGACGCTAGATTTTCTGATACATGAAAAAGCTGGGGAAAAAAGTGTTCCATGTTTTATCAAACTCAAATCTTCTTTTCATTTTCATGTATTTCTCTTCTGAGATACAGAATGGGCTTTAGAACCGTTGGCAGGATTTTTGCTTTCTGAATTTTTGGGCTGTCAATGAAGAGGAAAAGAAATCTCTTTTCTTACAGCTCCACAGCTGAAGCCTGAAGTATTCAGTGATAAAAACAGATAGGAGAGATTGTATTTAGTTTAACACCACCATATAGCTCATTGTCAGTCAATAAAATCTGGGATTAGAACAGAGAACTATAAAGCAAAAAATCTGACTTCAAATATTAGGTACATGGATAAATTTTTATTGAAGTATTTCCAGCAAGGGTGATATTGTCTGATTCCCTGAATAGCTAACCAGTGGTACTGCTTGATCCCATTTACATGAAAACAAGCTCTATTCATAAACATATTCCAAATCCACATGGAGGTTGAAGTAAAAATGTACATGATTACAACAGGCGGTGATGTGTTTATATTCATATATTTACAGTCAGATGTTCATAAACCTTGTGTGCAGGGGTGGAAAATAAGTTGCTTCCCAGAACAGACAGTCTATTAGTTAACAGCTAAATTTAGAAGCTCAACTAGATTATAAAATAAATAAGAGCCAAACAGTGAAAGCTAGTCATTATTTAACCATTCAGGATTTTGACAATAAAAATAGTTTCATGGCTCAGCAGTTCCGAAATAACTTGCAAAATGTCAACTATGAGATAAAAAATAAGGAAAAAAAATGTATATCTTGGCAAGTCCACACCTGGAAGAAGGATACATTGGAAGAAATTACTGAAATAAAGGAATTTTTAGTGCATATCCACTCACCTCGTTTTTTTAAGGGGCATTTTCAAGGCCAGGTGACGCTGCCAGAATTCTGAACTTTCATTTGACCTGCATTTATAGGTGCAAAGTCAAGCAGCTGCTGGAAATGTGAGCATAAGTATGACTAGAGAGGAGAAATAACAGGTGTCTGTGAGGATGGGCCACAAACAAGACTCATCCAAAACTCCAAAGAGCCTCAGATTTCTGATTGTTTTCTTTGTTAAGACAAATAAAGAAAGTAAGAAAAATGTTACTGAGATTTTTAGTCCAAGAAGTCAGTCAGGGCCATTAGGGGAGAGCTAACTGAAAAATCTTTGCCTTGCAGGTTTTTGCAATCTGAATTTTTACACGTTATTTTAATGTAGAGACAGACTAAAACCTCATACCACTTTGTAAATGCAGAGTATCCAACTTTATTTAGTCAGAGAGATCATATTCTTGAAGTTTGGCACGTGTGTAAGGATTTTCACAGCAGAATCTAGCAGGCCTTTCCCACATTACTTTCACATCTGAGACTCTTGATGAAGTCATGAAGAGTCATGGATTCACCAGGAATGCAAAACTGAACTGAAAATATTCTTTAGACAATTTAAAATATACCTTTTTTATTTCCTGTTAATATTTCATTTAATATAGATAAATATTTAAGCAGGAATACGGTAAGATTTCTTCCTCAGTTTAAAACTATTATTCATGTCTGTTTTCTTGCCCACACTTTCAAGTGCACTTTAATCTGACAATGTAGAAGGTTTTTTTGGTTTATGTTAGCCATATAGGTGAAGGTCAACTAAAAGTGACTCATACACAGGGCACACTACCTGTACATGTAATCATTTCTGAAGTACACCTGTAAGCTAAGCTCCTTTTCTAGTTGAAAATATACAAAAAGAAGAATAAGTTCACATTGCAGTCTATAAAATGTAAGCACATGCCAGTTGTTGCAAGGCACAACATAACAGGACAAAGCAGCAGCATGAAATGAATGAAGAATCTACCTTTTTTTATTAAATGTTTTGTTATGGCTTGCTTACATACAATTTTGGAGTAAATTTTCATGTGATTTTACAGATTAACTGCACTGCCTACACAAAGGCCAAATCATAAACCATGTTCTTGCCACTTTTCTGCCAGGATCAGAAACTTTTTCTGGACCAAAAAAACTAGTTAGTCTTGTCCTGGGCTATATTTTTCACAGGTTCCTTTCTACATAAACATGAGATATTTTTTACAGAAAAAAACGTTTATCAATTTTTTAATAGAAAAAACAATACTGAGTCCACCAATGTGAACCAACACAAATTTAAAATGAGGTATGAGAACAAAGTGAGAGTGGTTTAGAACAATATATTACGTAATTTCAATGAGCTTTAAAGGATTTTCCAAGGGGTACATATTCAGTATGCTATGTTAGTATTTAATCCTACAAATGCTACTGCTAAGAGGAATTGCGTGACTAAATCTCCTTCCATGGGCCAAATCCTATGCTGGACCTATGTGCATCACAGATCATCTGACAACTTCTTCTGGATTTTCCTCATCCAGGGTATCCTCCAACTCAGAGGGAAGATGATAGAAATGTTCTTCCATCCTCCTTCTGATCAGAGCACATAGCAGGTCTCAGTCTGTCTCCTTTGACAATGAAATATCAAGTGGGTGTCAGGCAGAAATGGTATCCTTGAAGTTGTCCAGTCCCTTGGCAGAGCACCTGAATATTTGAAGTTCCTGGTGAACAAAGACCTATAGTTTTGTCAGTGTCAAGGAATGAGACTGGTAGCAGTAATTGTGCCCACATCTCGTTGTAAAAAGACAGAATGATATGAAGGTCCCAGAAAAATGAATTCTAGCTCTGGCAAAGTGCATCAAAATTGTGATGCTTCATGCTGAAGAAAATTATTTTTTTTAGAGATTCTTTTTGGAGAGAGCTCGTGCAGCGTATTCAACCTCTTCTGCAGGTGGCCATTTTCCTGACAAAGTAATGTCTTATGGTATCATCTATCTGTATGGAGATCTATTTGAAATGAGTGTGACTAAAGCTCCCCGAAGACATTACAGAGATCAACTGCTGTTTCAATGAATTAAGTTTAAACAAATATTTCTCCATTTCTTCCAATAAGATTAATCAAAGTTGAAGTGCAACTATCATGCCGATTGCTAAAACTCGAATTTCCTTTTCGGCAGCCTGTCAGTTAGTGGGCTTATCATCCAGGACTTCAGTATCTGCCTGAAGGAATTAAAAATGCCACACTTCTATACAAAATGTTCTCCAAGAAATGTGTGGGTAGATGGATAACCGGTGTAACATATTTTCCAGCAATATGGGGCTCTGCCGGTTTTCACTGATATTTAGTTGCTGAGAATGCTTTTTTTTTTTTTTTCCTGAGTGGGAAAATTTACAGTTCTTACACGGCTGCTTCACCTTTTGGTACTTAATGCTGTATTCTCTTTGGTATCTGTGTAGTGTCCTTACCTAAATAGCCACACATATTCTGTTATTACTGACTGGCTTGCGGTTAGCAGGCCAATGTTGCATTTGGAAATTTCAAACGTGGAAGAAAATCATCCACCCTTCAGAAAGTGTTATTTTAGTAAAAAGAAATGGAGATTGTAGAAAAGCACCATGAAGAATGGACAAAATGCCTTCTAGTGTGTAACTGCAGATTGACAGAAACTGGAAGTAGTTTTATTACAGAGAAAGAATGAAAAATAATGCAATAAAAGGGCTGAGCATGTTGGCGACATTGCATGAGAAAATGGATTTTGTTGTTGTCAGTACAGGAGATGAAGGATTTCAGTCTTGAGGGAGGACAACTCCGTATGATCTCGGTCATCGTGTCTGAACAGCATTTGAGGGAGTGAGGAGTTAGGGGATTGTAAAAATTTACTTGAAAATATAGACATAGATATAAAAATAGAAAAAATATGCATAATACATAATAATTAATACTACAACTGTAAAGGGAAAAGGAAAAAAATACCTTTAATAATAGCACCCAAATTACAATAGAAGATACTTCTAAAAATTCCACCCTCCCTTGTACAGAAAGCATGTAAAATGTTAGCTTTGTATCACAGTGTATTGATTCTGATTTCTGATAGGGTAGTATTTTAATAGCCTGTATATGTGGTCTGTGAATTTCAGCCTTACAAAGGTTTGTGCTGATACTTGAGCTTCGGTTTAGATGATATTTGCTTCTGGCTTCACCTACTTTTGTTTGTTTATTTAATTAAAAAGTACTTGAATTGGACCACAGAAATGTAGACCACAGTTTCTCTTTTACAGCATTGTGTAAACATATGTAATTAGCCTTGTACTTATCTGCATTAGTATCATTAGAATTGAAAACCCATTTTAATCTGGATTCTGTTCTCTTCTCAATGTCAGCCTGTTTCTGGACCGGTACAGAGCTAGCCTTGTTGATGCAATAAAGAGATTACTCCAACCCAGTGTAAGTATGTTTCTATTTTCTCCTGAACACTGGCTTCAGAATAATTAGTCTGTGCACAATGATTGAGAGA
Organism: Odontophorus gujanensis; assembly: GCA_013399175.1. Taxonomy (NCBI): domain Eukaryota; kingdom Metazoa; phylum Chordata; class Aves; order Galliformes; family Odontophoridae; genus Odontophorus; species Odontophorus gujanensis. Next base: position 130,146 of record VXAB01003247.1, on the reverse strand, counting down.
GTAATGGAATGGCAGGATTAATGTCATGTAATACTTTAATACTTATTATGTCCAACTTCAATTGAGTCTTCTAATCTATCAGATTCTTTCCTAATCATAAACTAGGAAACTTCTTATACTTGGCCTTCTGATAAGGAACACAGTGGGTAGTAAAATAAATGAAACCGCTTCAAAGATAGCATGAGATTATTTTTATCAAAGCGTTTCTCGAGTATTTTCCTTTGATAATAATGTCTTCATATTAAAGTAAAAGTATGATATTGAAAGTTTTTATGTTGCCTTCTGTCATCTGTAATCCTTTCAACTGTAACCTTTGTCATTGTGTATTTATTTATTATGAAAGAATATTTTCTTTTCATTTCTGTTTATATGAAATGAATAAACCCCTTATGCATATGTTGTAGCACAAAACTTTTTTTTTTCATAGTTGAAGTAAGCCTTGTATTTACATGTTTTCTATTTCAGAACATAGTGAAATCAAGCTCTTAATAAAATGCTACATGTTCTATATGAGTATCACTGAGAAAATATTTTACATATCTCAGTCTTCTAGGCTATTAAAATAAACTTGAGTGACTTACCAGCAGAAAGAAGCTGTTATATGCATACATTTATAACCAATAAATATTCTTGAATCTAAATTAAAAAAGAGAGAGAGAGATCAAAAGGGGAATAGAAGAAAACACATGAAGGAAGTGTGTGAGAAATAAAAAGGATTTTTATCTTTCATGCTTGACATACAAATCTTTCAGTATGGGAAAGTTTCCACTTCAACACAAAGCTATTTAGTGTTAACAATACTTTCTCCAAATTTTATTTAAGAGTTACATTTTAATTTTTCTATGAGAGATTTTCTCTACATAAGGAATATAAGACTGGAACGTGCAAAGATTTAAGAAACTGAGTCATTTTAGCCATGTAAGTAATCCCATTCTTTACTAAGAGTGATCAGGTTTCTATTCTTGGTTCTCTCATGGACTTTCCTGAGTGACTTAAGGCAAGTTACTTAAGTCTGAATGATTTTAATGAGATGTGGATCAAAGCCGCAAGGCAGACAGGAGAAATGTAGTCACCCTGAGGGAAACGTTACCCAGATATTTTTGCCAGTAGAAGCAAGGGAGATACAAGGAACTCCTAGCCAGTTATGCATTCTGATTTCAGTGTTGTACCATCTGCTGCCAGTATGCAATAATTCTGAGGACTAGAGGTGATTTGGAACGCAAAGATTATCTCAGTTTTTAAAAAGGCAAAAAATATTTTTTTCAGCTTGGATCAGTGCCCTCACATGGTTATTCAGCTATCGCTATAGGCCACTGCACTGGCAGCATGAAAAGATGTTATGGAAGAAGATTATGAGCAGCAGGAAGCATATAAGAGAAGTCCTGGTAACAGGACATCTAGAGTTTTAGCTAGAGTAGAGTAATAGTTATCAGTTGCTTTTTCTCCCACTGGTCATGGTGGTCTGTACTGGCAAAAGAATGTGTATGTGCGTATGTATGTATATGTACACACACATTCATTCACTGGGATGGCTAACTCAAGTGTAGGAAGTGAATTAAAGCATGGTGAGGGTAAAGCAGCCTGAATTTTTTACCAGGGTGTACAGCTCAAGTCTGTAAACAGCCCAGGAATTATTAACCTGCCTTTAAACCAACACCAGCCTGTCCTTCTTGCTTGCAGTCAGCTAATTCGAATTCAGGGTATGCCTTTTTTGGGCAGGTGAGCTACAATTCTTTGTGAATGTATATGATGTAAAGGGCAGTGGCTTTTTGTTTCTTGTCGTATGCATGGTGTGATTATTAGCACAGCCGGTGCAGGAATTTTAGACCATGATTCCATTCTCTCATCAGTAAAGCAATCTTCAGATATTCCAGCTCCATGCCACTTATTCCCACCAGCTCCATTCCACTTATGGAATGGCTTTACAGATAATTGATATCCATAAATAAGAGGACAGCAAGAGATTGTGTGCGGTAGAAGCTGGAAGCATGGACATCTTAAATGAGCTTTCTCATTAAGAAAAAGAAAAGGCATGCTAAAGAGAGATGCCATCAAGAATATGCTCTTACTTGAAAGACTCGTGTCTTTCATATGCTCATTTGAGATCCCAGGAAAAGATGTAATCACACTTAGTTATGATTTTTCCTGTTCTGTATTACTCTGATTAAATCCAAGGTTAACATCAGAGTGCATTTTATTTAATGGCACTATTCTTCAACATATAAAGGAAAAATAAATACTGAACTTGTTCATTAGTTGTGATAATTAAGGTTAGTTTATGGGCACTAGTTTATGCCCGAGATAAGCTGTAAACTATTTTGATTAAGTTCAATTTTCTGCATGAGTTAATTTGACTCAAAAGTAGAAGTTATATTTCATTATTAGTAATATTTTGGCAAATTGACAAAGATACAAATTAAAGACCCAGTTAGATGAAAGACATCTTTGAGGTGTTAACAACTCAGGTACAACTAGAATAAAAGAATTCTGGAAAAATAATAGAACAGAAAACTTACAAATAAATAGAAAATAAGTATTCTAAAAACTGACTTGAAATTGAGCACAGATCATCTATTCTCACCGTTCTTTATAAAGAATTATCTTTGCTATTTCCTTCTGCACTAAGTTTATTATTTGGAGTTATTTATTTGTGGCTAATGGCATCTTTGTGGCTTTATAATGTTGCAGAATTGTGTGTCTTCAGTAACTTTGTTTTCCTGGAAAGAGGGATTCTCTTAATTTCAGTCATCTGATTCATAGTATGGCTTCTTGGACATTTGTGTTGGCACAGGACAGAAGGACATGAATTCATGTAGGCAGAAATTTGCAGCTTGTAGAGTTCCTGGGGGCTGAAACTTCTTATCTGAATTTGTTACAGAGGCAAACATTATCTGAAAACCAGTTCCAAGAATTGGAAACTGAAATTTTTCATCAAAGAAATTCATCTTGAGGGTCATTATTGTATTCCTCTTGTAAGCAAGCGACTTGATTTACCTGCATTTAATTTTACTTTTTACCTATCATTAAGATATACATTTAGTTTCACTTGCAGAATAAGCAGTTGTTTGCATATTTTTGTTACAAAAAAAGTTTGATTTTTTTTTTAATTTTGGATATGATTCCTTTGCGGTCTATCCCCTCAAAATCCCAATGAAGACAATAGGATGTTATTAAAACAGGATGTAAGATTTTAAAATTAGAAATGTAAATGCAATCCCAAACAACAGATAGCAGGAATACGCAGATCAGGGAATTTACCAGAAACTGCTTTAAGCTGAGATTATGTTAGACTAGAACTGACCACAGTATTTGCTATTTTTTTATTTTATTGTAGTGATAAACTTAATCATGGTTCCTTTTTTCATTTTTTCTTTAATTTTTTTTTATAGTTAGCAATGGCAAGATCCATCTTACCATCCATCCAAGTGTGTTTTATGCCAGCTAACGAGCAGGCCAAAAGGAACAGTGTGGTGATGTCTGTGAATGACCATTCTATTTTTCTGAAGCTACTTCAAGATTTTCAGTCTGGTTCTAAGAGATATACGGTGTTACACTCTATTTTACTGTATTGCTCTTTCAAATTATATTTGAAGTATTTAGTCTATACAGTGTGAGAAGGTCTGATTACATAGTTTGCTGACTCCAAATTGAAGTCTAAGGGCAGCAATGACGGTGTATGAACCTTACTTCCTCACTGAAGCTGCTGGAACAGTGACTGACGTTGAGCTTGGCACCTCAAGAAATTCAGAAAGTTCAACTGCTGCTGAAATCCCCACAAATGGTAGTGTCAGTAAATGCCCTGGGTGGGGTACATGTTTCCCATTACTGTGAAGTTGCTGGGGAAAATGAGGGACTCCAGGGGAGTCTCATCCTTCTGCTAGGAAGGGTCTCTGCAGAGCAGCTTTCTAGAGAGCATAAAATGGTAGCAGGAAGAGGAGGATCCTCAGCTGAAGACTCCCTTTGCTACTGACTTCTGCCTCGTAACATTAAAGCATGCCAAGGATGTTTGGGGAGTTACGGCACATTTTACATTGATTGTGAATTTCCTGTGTTTAATGTTTTTCATCCTGAGCCTATATTCAGACCTAACATTTACATAAGAAATTCCAGTGCCTTTACACCCCTTTGCACATAAAATTATTTAGCCACAAAATGGAAGTTACAGTTACACAAATGAACAAAAATGAGTTGCTTTGGGTATTGCCCTTGGTCTCCTTTGTGCTTAAATTTCCCATGAGAGAGATGAGGATAACAGTATTTCCCTATCTCACGGAGACATTGTGAGAATAAATACAGTGCTATGGTATTAATGATTGCAGTCTTTTATGTACACATTAGTACCATAGATACTGACGTAGCTTTACTTGCTGCCTCACTGAGTGTTGTCTCAGTGTATGAGTGCATGTGCTGTGGCACATAGATATGTCATCTATCTTCTTCACTAAGTGTGTCAGCATTATAGCTTTCCCAAATTCTTACTGACCTTCTTGCATTCGATCTTTTTATTATTTTTTTTTCTAATACATGAAATTGCATTTTCTTTAGCCAAATGTTAACAGTGCATAATCAATTCTGTAATTTGATCAAACTCCTAAAAAAATTTTTTTTGTCTATTTGGTTGCTTACAGCACCTCACAAATTACTCATAGCTGTCAGTAACATAGAAGTTAATAAAAGAACTCGCAGTAAACTTTGTGTTCCCCTCAATTTAGTATGCTGTTTGTTGGTATTAACCTTTGTTTACAGCTCTTCAACCAGTTTTCATTCCAAGTGACAGAGCACAATACTCAGCCAATTAGAATTAATTTTGCAAATAAGATTTTAAAAGATGCTATTTGAAGTAAGTTAGGCTTGGGGTGAATATTTCGCACAGGCTGTCTGAAATCTTATCAGTTCAAGGTAAAGCACTTTTGTTTTCTTAAATACAGAAGGATGAACAAACTACTAGCTAATGGACTGTAACATATTGCCTGGGCATCATAAATGGCCTGATCATCTTGAAAGATCCCGAATTACTATGCAAGAATATTAAGTTGTGCTTTCAATGCAATTTTCCCATTTAGGGTCAAATCTAGTTGCACTGCTCAGGTAGTTTAAAATATCTTTTTTAAAAAAAATAATGATTGGGTCTCATTTGCCTTCCTGTTGTAATTCCACTGACATCAAGTGGGAGGTACTCTTCTATGCGCGAGGGTAAAAATAGAAAAATATTATTTATAGTCTTTGTGTGGTCGTGAGCTAACAAATGGCTTTGCATTGAGGGTATGTTTTGTGTGCCTTTACTGAGTTTTAGCTAGGTAATTTGTAGATGCTGCAATTATGTGAAAGGGAGCAGATGTGTTGCAGTTGGCAGTTCTCTACAGAATTTATTAGTTTCTGTTTTGCTTTTGTTTAATCACAGAAATATTGCACATTTCGAACAATGATTTATATTATCCTGTTTTCATACTTTACCAAAAGAACAATTGTTTTTTCCAGCCCATGTATATTAAAAGCTTAATCAGGTGTGTGTTATATCTCATTCCCTTCCAATTTAAAAAATGTATAAATTCTCTTTTTAATGTTCCAGGGAAAAGCAATGGTATTTGCTCCACACAGAGGGAATACTTTAAACCAGTTTTGCAATCTAGCTGAAAAAGCTGGTTTCTCTATCCAAAGACATGAAAATTATGATGAACACATTTCGAACTTCCACTCCAAGGTTAGTTTTCTGCTTGTGTTAGATAACACTTTAATCCGCATTGCATTTTGAAGAGATCATGGTCCTTTTGGCAGGTAACCTAAATGTTTGATTAAAGTACTCCTTAGGTGTGCTGTTTCTGAACAGCTATTTTTGTATCTGATTATTTTGTGTGGTAGAAATATCCTTTATCTCTGCATGTCTAGAAGAGTTTTGCAGAAGCATCTCCTGTTTACCCTTTTCATTCACAGAAATCTAATTTGTGAGAGTCCTTTTTTCTTGTTGTTAGCTGTGTATAAATATATGGTGTACCAGCATTTACATTTTAATAAAAAGCTTGCAACTTTGAAGTAGGTAAATACTGAAATGGACTGAAAGAAATAGGAGGTGAATGTCTAATTGTATCATATCGTGCCTTAAATCCTTATCTCTGCTGCTTTATGGCTGGGTCAGTTAGCAGCTTCAAACTGCTAAATCTCATACAGAATTTCACAGTTGTGGGGTTATATGTCAGATCGAGGCGCTACAAGATTTAGGTCAAAAGCACTTATCTGAACGTGATTTCTAAGCTTGCTTACATAAAGCTACTGTTATCAGTCTCCTATTTTATTATTTATAAGTATAGAGTAATACAGGACATGAAGAGGAAGCTACTTCACAGAAAACTTTTTAGGAGTTTCTTATTTCCCTGTGGAGAAGTGCTTATCAGAATCATATTTATTACTTGCAATTCTGAGATCTCTATTTCATACCATAAAGAAATCCACTGTTGTAAGTCCATCTGGCCTTAGACATAACCTCTTGCAATTTTCTAAGAATTGCTCTTCGAAAATATAGATATGTTCAGAATTGGAGTGAAATGCTTTTTTTTTTTCTGTTTAAAGCCACCAGCAGATAGAAATCAGATTATGCTAAAAAAAAAAAAAAAAAAAAAAAAAAAAAAAAAAAAAAAAAAAAAAAAAAAAAAAAAAAAAATATGCACATGATGTTGTAAGTAACAAATATCTATTTTTATTATGAAATTTTATATTTCAAGAGATTCCTGTCAAAACTATCTAGACATACGTATATAAAATCCCTTACTTTCACTGTTCAGGTAGGCCTCTCTCTGCTCGCACTAAAACCAAATAAATTTCAGTCATTGTTCTTCTACTACCTTTACTTTCTACCCTATACAATTATATAAATGTAAGGCCCAATGTGATATTTTTTTACCTGCCTCCACCTGAAAAGGGGCATGATTTTGATTATGTTGTTTCACAGTAGTATTTCTCTTTCATTACCCACTGCATCCAAATCAGGTCTGCAGCAATGAAATGCAG